>JAJOOH010001072.1:0-85824 GCA_029582605.1 Solanum gracilifrons
AGTCGTTACATTATCCCCCACTTAGGAACATTCGTCCTCGAATGACACTTTAAACACATTAAGGGAAAACGACTCGAGACAAGCAACCCAACAATCATGACACATCATAAACAATGCATAAACATAAGAGGAAACTTCTACTCCACATCAATAAGCTCAATGCAACATAGGAAAGTAGGTATGACATCTACAAACTCATTATGCATGATAACTTCATCATTTCTCATTTCATTGGAGGAAATTCCTTATTCAAATCACATCATAACATTGTTAAGCACATTATACAATTACTCTCAAAAGCACATTTAGGCATGTTCAATAATTCATCTAATGAAGCATATATACAACTCATACTAGGTACAAGGAACATAAATAATGAAAACTCATTTTCTCGTAAAAACAAGAATTCAACTAGAACATGCATAACATAAGGAGACCATGGAAACTCATTTTCACATAAGACTCCATAACATGAAACAACAAGGAACTCTAGGTCTCAAGCTTGAATAGAAATAGAAGGAAAGAGATAATAATATCAACACCCTCAACAACCCTACTATTCAACATCCCATCCCCAACTTCAGGGTAAACCCAACTAAGGCTAATCATGAAAGTAACACAACAATCTCAAGGAACACATTCACAATCATAAAGAACTGTTAACTTACCGGTACCTTCATCCGGATTAGCTCATTTGCCCTTATTGCTTGAAGTACATAGAAACGATTCTTCTTTGGAGCATTAGGATCCGGGCCAACATAAGGAGTTTGTTTGGCCTCCCTTCCTCTAGCCGTAAGAGTAGGACAATTCCTCACATGGTGATAACTTTTGCCACACTAAAAGCACCTACTAGTATCGGCTAGGCACTTCCCATGATACCTCTTCCCACAATTGGTACAAAGAAGTTTAGAAAATGGAGGTCCACCACCTTTCTCCTCATAAACCTTAGGAGCACTTGAAGAATATTGGTTAGGAGTTCTCTTCTTGAACCTAGGTTGACGTTGCTCATCGGACCTACCTATTTTCACCTCTCTAGACTTCCACTTATGTTTGGACTCCTCAATAGATTGATCATACACCAAAGGGGTCTAATACATGCCTCTTCACATTCATAACATTCGACATATAGAAATAGTGCGGAATTAAAACTTATTTAAAACCAAACAATCAAAAACTCATTTATAAATAAGCGGAATACTAAAGACTCACATGGCTATCTTACACAAAACTAAACAGGATAGGGTCACAACCCTATATAATCGAAGTCTTAATAATAGTCTCAGAATAAGAAAGAACTACAAACAATAAAAGTCATTGTCCTCGATCTATGAGAACATACCTACTCTTGGAGGAAACTCTATCCAAGCACTTCACTCCTAGCTAGAATTAATCACTTGTCGAAACCTACACTTATAGTAAAAAAATAAGAGAAATATGGGTTAGCACACAGAAATGTACTAAGTATGATGACCATGCAAATACATGCTTAAAATGGACATTTTGTTTGAATGTCAGGCTTTTATGCCATTTGGTAAAACTTCATGAACATTGAAAAAATGAGGCATAATATAAGTCAGAACCAACATACAAGTCACCACTTCACATTTGAATAAGATCTCATATAACCCTTTACCTTCTCCTTGAGCTTCCGTTTCAAGTAAACCTCAAGTTATACCTTGTGCAATGTATGTGTAGCATCCCATACCACCACCCACATTAAGGTACCACTTTAAGGCCACCAAAAGTGAACTTAACATTCATCCTTCCCACCTTTACACAATAAAGCATATAAGAGACATAAACAATACATGAATCACATCAGAACATTAAGACCAACATCTAAGACAACTCTAAGTCATACTTGTGCAATGTGCAAGTAGTATCCCATTCTACTACGCACACTAAGTACTTCTTTGGACTCACCATAGACAAGGCACATTCATATAGAATAAATCATGATAAGGAGTAACTCATAATACAATCCAAGTATAGCATGCATTATTACATTTAAGCATTTAAGCAAACATTTTTCATTAGGCTCATTTAAGACACATTCATGCATTTAGAGGACTTTCATACATTATCATTAAGACTTAGAGAACTCACTATGACCCTATCAAAGCCTTCTACAACCTACCCTTCATAGAACCTCTCAAGAAACCATAATGCACATCTCAAATGATGGGAATAAGCGTTTAATTGACATAGACCATGCAATCTAGACATGCAATGCAGTGTCGTATAGCCCCACACCGTAAAGAGGTGTTCTACTTGCCTAAGGGATAACGTCAACATTAGCACGGATGGAATCCGCTGGCTAATATCCTATGTGGGCACATAGTTCTGGGATAGGAAGATGTTCCTTGGAACTCTAACAATATAAACTTGGTGATTAGCCTACATTACCATAGATCATTTCATTCTTATTACATTACTGTACTGGGGAAGAATGTCATAGGCCTATCGACCCATGATACATCATTACCAAGAAAGGAATGGGATAAGCTTATTGATCCTTGGTACATTCAAGGATAGCTCTGGGGTCCTCATGGAAAGAATTCCACTAGCCTATCGAGTCATGGTCCTTCATTTTATCCTTATACTCATGAATGGAATGCCACTAGCTTATCGATTCATAGTACATTGACTTATTAAAAAAGGAATACAACTACCTTATCGATTCTAGAGTCATCTTTACATAAGCTCATATATGAAAGAAATGCCTAAATCCTATTGATTCATATCAATCAAGTCAAGACACATTCATTACTCATACATGAAAGGAATGCCATAGCCTATCGATTCATATTCATCAAGTCAAGACACATTCATTAAACAAGAAAGGGTGCCTAAACCTACCGATTCAAGTTCGAACATTAGAACATGGAAGCTCTTCACATTCCATCACAATCATTCATGAGTGTCTATTGGGAATATACTGACAACAATAACACTTTTACATTGTATACATGATCATCATTCTATCATTGAAATCACATGCATTTCTTTCACATCTTAATCATACATAGTAATTAAACTCCGCCACATTTTAAGTGGATCAACATCTCTAAACACTAAACCTAACCCAGAACCATTAATCCAAAACCCTAAACCAAAACACTGAATCCAAAACCCTAAACTTGGAACCCTAAACCTTAAACACTAAACCTTAAACCCAAAACTCTAAACCTTAAACCCTAAACCATAAACCCTAAACCCTAACCCTAAACCATTAATCCTTCACCCTAAACCGAAACTCTAAACCCTAAACCCTAACCCTAAATCCTAAACCCTAAACCCTAAACCCTAAACTCTAAACTCTAAACCATAAACCCTAAACCCTAAACCTAAATCTTAAACCCTAAACCCTAAACCTAAATCTTAAACCCTAAACCCTAAACCCTAAATCCTAGACCCTAAATCCTAAATTCTAAACCCTAAACCATAAACCCTAAAATCTAAACCCTTAACCCAAAAGCCTAAATTCTAAATCCTAAACCCTATACTTGGAACCCTAAACCATAAACCATAAACCCTAAATACTAAATACTAAAGCCTAAAGCCTAAATACTAAACTCTAACCCAATACTCTAAAGCCTAAACACTAAACTTTAACCAGAAACCCTAGACCCTAACCATAAACCCTAAATTTCAAACCCTTAACTCTAAACCCTAAACCATAACCCTAAAACATTAATCCTAAACACTAAATCTAATTCTTATACCCTAAACCCTAAATCATAAACTCTAAAACTAGGTATCGTTCAAATAAAACAAAAAATCCAAACTCGAAACCACCCTATATTCTAGACCCTCAACCCTAAACTCTAAAACATAAACCCTAAACCCTAAATCCTAAATCCTATGCTCTAAACCTATAGATCCTAAAACCTAAACTTCAAACCATAAACCATATAACCTAAACTTAGAATCTGAAACCCTAAACCCTAGACCCTAAGCACTATACTCTAAACCCTA
This sequence comes from Solanum gracilifrons, assembly GCA_029582605.1. Taxonomy (NCBI): domain Eukaryota; kingdom Viridiplantae; phylum Streptophyta; class Magnoliopsida; order Solanales; family Solanaceae; genus Solanum; species Solanum gracilifrons. The sequence goes on from JAJOOH010001072.1 coordinate 3,979, forward strand.
AACCCCTTAACCATAAACCCTTAACCCTTAATGATAAACTATAAACTTTAAACACTAAGCTCTAAACCCTCAACACTAAATCCTAAACTTTAAACTTGGAACCCCAATTCCTAAACCCTAAACCCTAAACCCTAACCCCTAAACCCCAAAACCTAAATCAAAAACCCTAAAACCTAAATCAAAAACCCTAAAACCTAAACCCTAAACCCTTAACCAAAAATCCTAAACTTAAAACCCTACATCGTAAACCCTAAATTCTAACCCCTAAAACCTAAACCCTAAACTATAAACCATAAACCCTTAACCAAAAACACTAAAGTCAAAACATTAAACCCTAAACCCTAAACCCTTAACTTGGAACCCTAAACACTAAACCTTAAACTCTAAACCCTGAACAGTAAACCCAACATACTAAACTCTAAATGCAAAATCCTAAACCCTAAATCCTAATTCCTAAAACCTCACCCTAAACCCTAAACACTAAACCATAAACCATAACGCTATACCCTAAACCCTAACCCTACACCGTAAATCCTAAACCCTAAATCCTAAACTCTAAATCCAAAACTCTAAACCCTAAACCCAAAATCGTAAACCCAAAACTGAAACCTTAGACTCTAAACCCTAAAACCTAAACCCCTAACCCTAAATCCTAAACTCTAAATCCTAAACACTAAATTTGGAACCCTAAACCCTAAACCCTACACCCTAAATCTTAAACCCTAAATCTTAAACCCTAAACCTAAAACCCTAAACTCTAACCCAAAAGCCAAAACCCTAAACCCTAAATCTTAAATTCACACCCTAAACCCAAAACCCTGAACCCTAAACCCTAATCATAAACCATTAATCCTAAACACTAAACCTAAACCTTATACCCTAAATCTAAATCCTAAACTCAAAACCTAAAACCCAACACCCTAAACTCGAAACTCTAAATTCTAAACCCCTTAGACATAAACCCTAAACCCTAAATGATAAACTTAAACCCTAAACCTTCAGGTCTAAACACTAAACCCTAAATCCTAAACATTAAAATTGGAACCCTAATTTCTAAACCCTAACCCCTAAAACCTAAACCCTTAAACAAATACCCTAAACCCTAAACCCTAAACTTGAATCCCTATACTGTAAACCCAAAACCCTAAACTATAAATGCTAAACCCTAAACCCTAATCCCTAAACCTATAACCTAAATCCTATTTACTAAAACCTCATCCAAAACCCTAAAACTTTAACCCTAACCCTAAACCCTAAACCCTAACCCTAAAACCTAAACCATAAATCCTAAACCCTAAATACTAAACTATAAACCCTAAACCCTAACCCCTAAAACCTAAACCCAAACCCTAGACCTAAACCCTAAAACCTAAGCCCCTAACCCTAAACCCTAAATCCTAAATCATAAATTTGGAACCCTATACCCAAAACCATAAACCCTAAACCCTAAACCCTAATCTCTAACCCAAAACCTTAAACCTTGACTTTAAACCCTAAACTTCGCAACCTAAACCCTAAACCCTAAATCCTAAACACTAACCCTAAACCATTAATTCTAACAACTAAACCTAAAACTTATACACTAAACCATAAATCCAAACCTCTAAACCCAAAACTGGAAACCCTAAATACTAGACCCTAAACCCTGAACTCTAAAACCTAAACTCTAAACCCCTAAAGCATAAACCCTTAACCCTAAATGATAAACTCTACACCCTAAACCCTAAACTCTAAACCATAAACCATAAACCATAAACCCAAAACCCTAAACTCTAAATGCTAAACCCTATACCCTAAACTTAAACCCTAAATACTAATTCCTAAAACCTAACCCTAAACCCTAAACCCTAAACCCTAACCCTAATCCCTACACCCTAAACCCTACACCCTACACCCTAAACCCTAAACACTAAACCCTATATCCTGAAATCAAAACCCTAAAACCTAAAACCTAAACCTTAAACCCAAACACTAGACCCTAAACCCTACCCAATACCCTAAACTCTAAATTCTAAAATCTAAACCCTAAATTCTAAATTCCAAACCCTAAACCCTAAACCCTAAACCCTAAACACTACACACTAAACCAAAACCCTAAACACAAAACACTAAACCAAAACCCTAAACCCTAAACCCTAAACCCTCAACCATAAACCCTAAACTCTACCCTCAACTCTAAACCCTAAACCCTAAACCCCAAATTCTAAAATCTAAACTGTAAACCTTTAACTCTAAACCCTAAGTCATAAACCCTAAACAGTAAAGAAAAACTCTACACACAAAACCCAAAACCCTAAACCCTACAACCTAAACTCTAAACCGTAAACCATAAACCCTAAATCCTTAACCTAAACCATTAATCCTACAGCTTCAACCTAAACCCTAAACCATAAACGTAAAACCCTAAATTCTAAACACTAATCCCTAAACCTAAACACTAAACCCTAAAACCTAAATCCAACACTCTAAACCGTAAAGTGTAAACCCAAACCCTAAATACTAAATGCTAAACCCTAAAACCTAAACCTTAAACCCTAACCCCTAAATCATTAACCCCTAAAATCCAAACCCTAAACCCTTAACAAAAAAACCCTAAACTTGGAACCCTAATTCCTAAACCCTGAACCCTAACCCCTAAAACATAACCCTAAACCCTAAATCCTTAAACAAAAACCCAAAACTCTAAAACCTGAACCCTAAACTGTAACCCCAAAACCCTAATCACTAAACCTAAACCCTAAACCCTAATACCTAAAAGCTCACCCTAAACCCTAACCCTAAACCCTAAACCCTAAACCCTAAACCCTAAACCCTAAACCCTAAACCCTAAACCCAAACCCTAAACCCTAAACCCTAAAACCTAAACCCATAACCTTAGGTATAAGGTAACCTTATGGAGTCAATTTCTTAAATGCAATTATTGTCAAAGATCTCATCCTGTTGCAAAAAAGGTGGATACTGGACATTCATTGATGTGGAAATACATGATGAAAAGCAAGACTAAAGTTGAAGAGCATATAGGCTGGAAAATCAACTCTGGCAACTGTTCTTTTTGGTGGGATGACTGGCTAGGAGGGGTGCTCTAGCTAAGTATACTACTGAGATATCAAGTCTTAACAATGCTACCATTGCACACTTTCTAGTAAATGGAAAATGGAATGAAAGGAAATTGAGACAATAGGTTCCTCCTCTCCTTATTCCATCTATTTTAAATACCAAATTTCAGCTTGTATAGGGGGTTAAAGACAGTGCAATCTGGAAAATCACTGAAGCTTGAAAGTTCACTTGTAAATCAGCTTGGGAAATTTGCAGGAAGAAAAAGGCTACCACTGCCATTAAATCTCGAATTTGGAATAGACATATACCTTTCAAAATGTCTTTCCTCCTTTGGAGATCAATAAAACTTAAATTGCCAACTAACAAAACATTAGCTAATTTTGGAGTGGAACTTGTGAAATGCTATTATTGTATTTAGCAGGGTTGGGATGAGGTGGAGCACATCTTCATTCAAGGACATTTTGCAGGCCATATTTGGAAGGTTTTTGCAGGTAGCATAGGACTCCAATTTCAGCAGACTTCATTACTTAACCAATTAATGTATTGGAGTGGTATTACAGGGAAGAATACAACAAACACGGAAATCATTCAAACTCTTCTTATAGTCATTTGCTGGAATGTCTGGAAAAACAAATATTCAACCAAGTAAGGAGGAAAAACATCCAGTATCCACAAAGTTAAAGATTTGATTATTAAAGATATGTTTTTAATGCCTCAGTCTGCTTTTCTATATCTTCAATTGCCTGTAATATGGCCAGAAGTGGTGGCATGTGTTGAAAAATACAAACAGGAGCTAAGAGTTACAATAGTTATGTGGAAGACTCCTCCTTGTGATAGATACAAGTTGAATACGGATGGTAGTGCATTACACAGTTCGGGGAAAATTGGAAGAGGAGGCATTTTAAGAGATGATCAATGGAGTATAGTCTGCGTTTGTTGTACCTCTTGGTGAAGGGACTAACAATCAAGCAGAGATTCAGGTTGCATGTTATGGCTTAAATTGGTGTATACAACATGGTTATACTAATATCATATTAGAGGTTGATTTTGAATTATTAACTAAATGGTTCTTGTAGGTTGGTATTCCTCCTTGGAGGATACACAGGGGAATTACAAATTCTTGCTTACCGATGTGTATTTTTTCAGTGTGTGCATACTTACAGGGAGGCGGATGGTATAGCTGATCTCTTGGCCAAACATAATCACAAACAAGATATTGTACAAAATTATTTCACTCATCATCAATTACCTTATTCAGTAAAAGGAAGCTATCTATTAGAGAAACTAGAAGTACAAAATTTCAGACGAAAGAAGTTGAAAGGAATCAAACAACCACCTTGAATATTAGAAGGGCCATTACAAACAAGGCATTCACTATCATGGACAAATGTTATACATATGTCCTTCTGTTAATTCAAAAGACAACAACATTTAATATAAGCACGATTAGGGCATATAAAAATGTCTTAATTTATTTGATGAGATAAAAGCTATTAAGTATAGTCGTTTGTTTAGGCTTAGCTCATTCATTGTAAGGGATAGTCTCCCTTATTTATGTATTAATAGTAACTTTGTATTAAGAGAGAAGTCCTCTCTAGGTGCTTAACTTAATATTACACCTTCTGGTATAGGGTGGAATCGACTAACCTTAGTAGGTCGGTTGATTCTGACCCATCTTTAGGATTAGAGGTAAGCTATATGTCCCCGTTCTTGTATATTTTATTTTTTATATATATGAAAAGGGTTGTGGGTGTTGCTCAGCTCCTCACCACCTCAAGGGTCATTCCAATAATAAATAAATAAAAACCTAACCATAACACCTAAACTCTAAATCCTAAACACTCAACTTGGAAACGGAAACCCTAAACCTTTAACCGTAAACTCTAACTCGAAACCTTCAACCCTAACCCTAAACATCGCACCTTAAACCCTAAACCCTAACGTTTAATCATTAATCCTAAATATTAAACCTAAACCTTATACTCTAAACCCTAAATCCTAAACTCTAAACAAAAAACCCTAAACCCTAAAACCTAAACCATAACCCCTAAACCCTAACCCCTAACTCTTATACCTCCAAACACAAAACCCAAAACAATAAACCGTAAAACCTAAACTTTAAACCCTAAACCATAAGCCCTTAACCATAAACCCTAAACCCAAAACCCTAAACTTAGAATACTAAACCATAACCCCTAACCCCTAATCCAAAAACCTCCAAACACAAAACCCAAAACGATAAACCATAAAACCAAAAATCTAAACCTGAAACCATAAGCCCTTAACCATAAACCCTAAACCCAGAACCCTAAACTTAGAATCCTACACCTTAAACCCTAAACTTTAAACTCTAAACCCTAAACCTTAAAACTTAAACTTTAAACCCTAAACCTTATACTCTAAAACCCAAACACTAAACCCTAAATCCTAAACCCTAACCCTAAACCCTAAACCCTAAATCCTCAAGCCTAAACCCTAAGTCCAAAACTCAGAACCCTAAACCCTAAACATGTAACCCTAAACCCTAAACCTTGAACCCTAAGTCCTAAGCCCTAAGTGCTCAACTTGGAACCCTAAATCGTAAAATCTAAACCCTAAACCCTAAACATTAAACCCTAAACCCTAAACCCTAAATCATAAACTCTAAACCCTTAAACAATAACACTAAACCTAAAACACAAAAATCCTAAACCATAAACCCTAAACCCTAACCCAAAAAACTAAATCTTAAACATTACACCCTAGACCCTAGACCCTAAACCCTAAACCCTAAACCCTAAACCCTAAACCCTTAACCCTAAATCCTAAACCATAAATACTAAACCCTAAACCTAAAACCCCTAATCCTAAACTCTAATCCCTAAACTCTAAACCCTAAATCCTTCATCCTAAACTTTGAAACCCTAAACCCTAAAACTTAAACCTTCAACCCTAACCCTAAACCCTAAACTCTATACCCTATATCTTATACCCTAAACACTAAACCCTAAACCCTTAACCCTAAACCCTAAACTCTAAACCCTAAACCATAAACCCTACCCCTAAACCATAAATCCTAAATCCAAAACTAAACCCTAAAACATAAATCCTATACTCTAAACCCTAAAACCTAAGCCCTAAACTCTAACCCTTAACCCTAAACCATAGATCCTAAATCCTAAACTCTAGACCCTAAACCCTAAACCCTAATCATAAAGCCTAAACCGTAAATCTTAAACCCTAAGAACCCAAAACCTTAAATTGTAAACCATAAAACCTAAACTCTAAACCCTAAAGCCTAAACTTTAAACCCTAAACCCCTTAACCATAAACCCTAAGCCCTAAATCCAAATATTGCCAGAGAGCCAATCCGGTTGCAAAGAAGGTGGATACAGGACAGTCTTTCGTGTGGAATTATATGATGAAGAACAGGAACAAAGTTGAAGAACATATCACTTGGCAAATAAATTCTGGAAGCTGCTCCTTCTGGTGGAATGATTCGTTAGGGGGAGGTAATTTGGCTAAGTATACCAACCATATTTCCAGCCTCAACAATGCCACTATTGCCCATTTTCTTGTCAATGGAAAATTGAATGAAAGGAAGCTGAGACAGCAGGTCCCACCACTGCTCATTCCCCACATCCTGGCCACCAGTTTCCTGTACCAGCAAGGAGTGAAAGATACAGCAGTTTGGAAACCTAATGAGTCTGGAAAATTCTCATGTGCTTCAGCCTGGGAAATTTGCAGAAATAGGAGGAATGCTGAAGGTATCAACTCACAGATTTGGCACAAAAATATTCCCTTCAAGATGTCCTTTCTCCTTTCGAGAGCATTAAGGAATAAATTGCCAACCAATGAAAAATTAGCAACATTTGGAGTGGAGCCGGTTAAATGCGTCTGCTGTATTAAACAAGGCTCGGATGAAGTGGATCGCATATTCATGCAAGGGCATTTTGCAGCTCATATCTGGAAATTCTTTTCAGGTGTTATGGGAGTTAATTTCCAGCAGACTTCACTGACCAACTATATTTCGAGCTGGTGTGGGAGCAAAGAAAAAAATGAAGCACACAAGATACTTATTCAGGCATTGCCCATAGTGGTTTGTTAGAACTTGTGGAAGAATAGGTGTTCAGCAAAGTATGGGGGCAGAAAATCAGGCATCACAAGAGTCAAATACATGATCCTCAAAGACATTCTCCAGCTGTTCAGTTCTGTTTTTCCATACATTCAATGGCCCATGCAGTGGACAGAAGTGGTGGACACGATCGAAAGACGCAAACATGATATTGAAGTCACTTCAGTACTTTGGAAAACTCCTCCTCCCAATAGATATAAGCTTAATACAGATGGTAGTGCCTTACACAATCCCGGGAAGATTGGAGGGGGGGGGTATTCTGAGAGATGAACATGGGGTTATCATTTATGCTTTCGCTATACCTCTTGGAGAAGGAACCAATAACCAGGCAGAAGTACAAGCTGCCAGCTATGGTCTAAATTGGTGTATTCAGCATGGGTACAACAATATTATCCTAGAGGTAGACTCTGAACTTTTAACAAGATGGCTGCTGCAGATTGCTACTCCACCTTGGAGGATTCAAAGTTATGTATAGGAGCTCCAAACTTTAGGCAATCAATGTTAATTCTTCCAGTGCACTCATACTTATAGAAAGGCCAACAGTACTGCAGATTTTCTATCTAAACAAAGTCACAGACAAGATATCATACAACATTATTATACCTACAGACAGTTACCTAACACCGCAAGAGGAAGCTATATTTTAGAGAAAATGGGAATACAGAGTTTCAGAAGAAAGAAGTTGAAAAGAATTTAAAAAACCCCTTAAATTGTTGGTTTTATAGGTTTTTTAGGACTATGTCTTGATTAGGCATAGTTATTTTAAATAGGCTTTTTCTCTTCCATTGTAAGTGGAGAGTCTCCCTTATTTATGCTTTCCTAGTAACATTGTATTGAGAGGAGTCCTCTCCTTAGATTCTTAGTTATAGGTTTACCTTTTCAAGTATGGGGATGAGTAGACTAACCTTAGTAGGTAAGTCGACTCCTGAACCACCATAGGATCGGAGGTAAGGTTTATGCCCCCCTCCTTGTATTTTTGTTGTTTTATTTTTTATGCTAAGGCATGGGGGTATTGCTAAACCGCTGACCCCCCCCCCCCCCAAGGGTCGTTCAAAAAAAAAAAAAAATTTAAAAAAAAAAATAAAACCTTAAACCCTAAATCCTAAACCCAAAAACCTAAACCCTAAACATAAACCCTAACCCTAAACCCTGAACCAAAAACCCTAGACCCTAAGCCCTAAACGCCTAACCCTGAAGCCCTAGCCCTAAAGCCTAAATCCTAAACTTGGAACCCAAAAACTTAAATCATAAACCATAATAGCTAAACTATAAAACGGTCACTCCCCGAGAGCACCCTCTAGGCGTAACACGGCGTACTTGACCCCGAAGGGGTCTTATACAAGCCCTTAGCATACTTTTCATTGCATATAGATTATAGACATTGAATAATGCAAAAAAATTTAAAAAAACTTTTCAACATCACTGTCATTGTATCTCATAATAGAAAATAGAAAGTAGAATGTCTAGACATCACCATCTCAATGAAACCATCTAAGTACACATAAGAGTCTCAATTAGGGACCATAGCCTTTACAATAGAATTGTCTCAAAATAACAAGTACATAAGAAGTCTAATTGTCTATAACAATATAAGGAACTTAATTGTCATAATTTGTGTCCTCGAAACTTGAGGACATACCAAAAAGTCTTGGAGAAAGTCCAAGTCCAAGCTTGAACCTCTTAGTAGCACAATCACCTCATGGAACCTACACTTATTAAAAAAAAGGAAGAAATATGGGTTAGCACAAACAATTGTACTTAGTATGGATGCCATGCAATTAAAACCATTTAAAAGATGCATAAAAGGACCTTTAGTCGAAAACATGCTACTTCAAGTTAAAAGCCATAATGCATATTCAAGGAACATTTAGCCAATCCACATTACAAGATAAAGAGACATTCATGATCATAACAATAAGCCATAACCCATACCTTCCATATTTCAGTTTCATTTACATCATATGATCATAGGACACAACCTATGACCCCCTTTCAAGTTCACTTGTGCAATGTACATATGAAGTCCCATACCCCCATACATACTAAGCAAAGCTATCAAGAAGACACAAGTGTAGTCACATACATAATCAACATCATAATAGATGAAACCAACCTTAACATCATTCATACCTTACCACATATAAAGGACTCACACAAGACTCCTAAACCCTAAACCCTAAACCCTAAACCCTTAACCCTCAACACTAAACTCTAAACCCTAAACCTTAAACCCTAACCCTAAAGCAATAGTCCTAAACCAAAACCTAAACCCTAAAACCTAAACCCTAAACCCTAAATCCTAAACTTTAAACCCTAAATGCTAAACCCTAAGCCCTAAAATCTAACCCTTAACCCTAGATCCCAAACCCTAAACACTAGACCTTAGACCCTAAACCCTAAACTTGGAACCCAAAACACTAGACCCTAGACCCTAAACCCTAATCATAAAATCTAAACCCTAAACTTGGAACCCAAAACCTTAAATAGTAAACCATAAGACCTAAACTCTAAACCCTAAAACCCTAAACCCCAAATCCTAAACTCTAAACCCTAAACCATAAGCCCTAAACCCTAAGTCCTAACTCCTAACCCCTAAACCCTAAACCCTAAACCCTATATCCTAAACCCGATACCCTAAACTTGGAATCCTAAATCCTAAATTCTAAACCCTAAACCCTAAACCCTAAACCCTACACCGTAAACTCTAAACCCTAAACCAGTTGAGTATAGAAGGTCAAATTATGAGAATTCAAGTTTGGACTCCTAATTTTATTGCGGAAGAAGAAACTCTTATAGTGCCTATCTGGGTAGCATTACCTGAACTCCCGTGGCATTGTTATAACAAAGTCCTTTTGTCTACTCTACTGGAGTCTATTGGAAAGGTTTTGTACTTAGACTCCCCAACCTCCCAAAGAACTAGTGGCAGTATGGCTAGGGTAAGAGTCCAGGTTGACCTAACCAAGGCAAGACCTCAAATTTGGATGGGGTTCAAGAATTCTGACCCAAACAAAAGGAGATGGCAAAAAATCCAATATGAAGGCATCCCGGACTATTGTATGTATTGCAAACATCAAGGACACATGGAAAATGTGTGTACCATTCAAAGGAGAGATGAGGAATTCAAAATGAGAAAAGAAATGGAAATTGAAAAACAAAACAAAACAAAGAATTAACAGGGCAATGGTATAACAAAAAATGGTTCTAAGCAACAAGGCCATCAACACATAGTACAAGAAAAATCCTACAGAAACGGTAAAGCCCAACGGCAAAATAAGGTACAACAGCAGCACACAAACCAACAACAAGAAACCAAGAAGGGACTACAGAACCATCATGACCAGGAAGTTATAGACCAGGAAGAGCAATGGCAAGTTCAGAAAAGGAAATAAACAAAACAGCAAGAGCAAACACCTCCCAAAACAGCATGGAGACCTGTATCACCACAACATAAGGCAACCAAGAACAACATGCAGCAGGCACCTTCTACAACAGGTACACTATCTAACATCCCTATTCATAATAATTATAGTAATATAGCAATGCAGGAACAACCATACAAATGTATTGTTGGGGACAACACCAATAAAGGAAAATCAGATCACGAAGTGCAAAGAATTGAAGGGTCAAGATATGACTCACTTACGGAATCTAATCATACTACAACAAATGTGCAAAACGATCATGTCACAGATAATTGTAAGAACAAGACTTCAGGTACTAATTTATCTCTCGCATTACCCCACTCTCCCAATGTCATATATGTTGATGCTGGAAATTCTGACGAAGTTTGTGGAGGGATGGATGGAGGGTGTCAGGAGGAACCAACTAACTTACATGAAGGGGTAACCAAAGGGGGGAGTTTGACTCATGTTCTGCATGAGAGGGTTCACAATGACCTTAATAGTGACCTTAGAGCCTCTGCAACCACTATTCAAACTATGCCAAAATAGTCCATCATGTGCAGGAAATACAGAAAGTTGCTTTGGTTCAGGATACTGGTCAAGGTGGCCATAAACAGGTTGACAGCACAGTGGACCAGGTAAGGGCCCCAAGAGAAGACAAATAGCAGAAAGGTCAGGGTTCTGGGACTGAAACCGATAGCCGGACTCAGAAGAAGAAGGGCACAACAGGTATTGAGGGCACACATGAATATAACACTACATAAGAAGGAACTAGAAAGAAAACTCCAAACAATAAATCCAGAGGAAAAATGAGCCAGAAAAAGAGACAGGCTAGAAAAAAAAGACAACAGGCAAAAACAAAGATACAGGGTAATAATGAAAAAAATCAGCAGAAAAATAAAATAGTTGACACTGGCCAAAGTACTCAAGCTAAAGAGGATGATTATGCTAACATGCAGTCTGAAAATGAATTTGATCAAGATACTCAATCTTTGAATGAAAATGAAGAGGAAGAGGAGGAGACAAGTATGCATCTTATTAAGGCAAGGGGGTCTACAATGTTTCAACAAGAAATTCAGGAGGTAACCAATCAACAAGGGTTGTCTCCTAGAGGTAGACAAAACAACAACCAAGCTAATACCAAAACATCTGCTAATTCAAGTAGACCCAACACTAGATCCAGAAGTAGAGGTTTTTGATGATTAGAGATCTTTGTTGGAATGCGACGAGTATCAACTCCGAAGGATCTCTTGAAAGACTTCAAACACTCAAGAAATTGCATATTATCACTTTGATAGCAATTCTTGAACCTTTTTCTGATAAAGTTTACATTAACACTTACAAAGTTCAGTTGAATATGGACCAAGCTCACTACAATAATAATGGAAAAATCTTGATTTTCTGGACCACTGATGTAACCTGCACTATTTTGGAAGCTGAGGATCAACATATTACTTGTGAGATAAAGCATGTGGAATGCAAGGAAAAATTCCTCATAACCTTTATTTATGCAAAATGCAAGGAGCATCTCCGAAGGCCTCTTTGGGATAAACTGATTCACTATTCTAATAAGGAAGAACCTTGGTGCACTATTGGTGATTTTAATCTGATTACGTCTACAGAAGAAAAATTAGGGGGCCTACCTTATAACATGAACAAAAGTTTTGATTTTCTTAGTGTGATTGAGACTTGTGGTTTGATTGATATTGGTTACAATAGTCAACACTTCACTTGGTGTAACCAAAAATTTGAGGAAGCAAGGGTATGGAAAAGGCTTGATAGAGCCATGGTTAATGACAAATGGCTTGAATTGATGCCTCAAACTACTATCAATCATTTACCTTCTGTAGGGTCTGATCATACTCCACTACTTATGGAGCTTACTGCCAAAGAGGAGCAACACATTAAATATTTCAAATTCCTTCACTGTTAGACTGACAGTGACTCATTTATGAAAACAGTAGAGAAATGTTGGAATAGAGAAGTTCATGGCAATCCTATGTGGAGACTACATCAAAAAATGAAGAGTATTGCTACCACTCTGAGTGCTTGATCCAGAAAAGAGTTTGGGGATATCTTCAGTGCTGTCAAGGACTTTGAGGAACAGGTTAGAGCAGCAGAGGAGGAGATTATTACAAATAATTCTGAGGCCAACAGAACTAAGCTTCATTATGTCAATGCTAAGTACATAAAATATCTTAGGTTGGAATCATCTATCCTTAAACAAAAGACTCAACTTCAATAGTTTAAGGAAGGTGATGCCAACTCAAAATATTTTCATGCAATTATGAAGGGAAGGAGGAGGAAATTATTTATTCATAAAGTATGTGTTAACACTGATCTTTGGGTACAAGGAGACAAGGAGATTGGTCAGGCTGCCTGCAAATATTTTCAAAATATTTTTTCGGGAAAAGATGACAGAATTGTTGACCATATTCTTCAATGTTTACCAAGATAAGTTATTGATCAAAAAAATCAACTACTTCAACATATGGTTAATATGGAGGAGGTTAGAAATGCTGTATTTGCAATGAACCCTAACTCTTCATCAGGTCCTAGTGGGTTCGGAGGTAAATTCTACCAGAGCTGCTGGGAAATTATTAAGGATGACCTACTTCTTGCTATTCAATCCTATTTCAGTGGTCACATAATGCCTAAATTTAAGTCTCATGCTTGTTTAGTTCTCTTACCCAAGATTGAGCATCCTAACAAATTCAGTGATTTCAGGCCTATTAGTTTGAGCAATTTTACGAACAAAATCATTTCCAAGATTCTTTGTTTAAGATTAGCTCCGTTACTTCCTACTCTTATTTTAGCAAACTAATATGGATTTGTCAAAGGGAGAAGCATTTCAGAAAACATTATGTTGGCTCAAGAAATCACTCATTGCATTAAATAACTTCACGAAGGGGATAATGTTGTGATTAAGTTAGATATGGCTAAGGCCTATGATAGAGTATCTTGGTCCTTCACTTGTTTAGCTATGAGAACTATGGGATTTGGAGAGGTCTTTATTGATCTAGTATGGAGGACTATGAGTAACAATTGGTATTCAGTTATTGTGAATGGGTCCAGACATGGTTTTTTCCATTCTACTAGAGGCCTCAAACAATGGGATCCTCTATCCCCTGCCCTATTTATTTTAGGTGCTGAGGTCTTATCGAGAATGTTGAACCTTCTTCATCATAACCAGAGTTATAAAGGTTTCTATATGCAGAGTAGAGGTCCTCAAATTAACCATTTTTTTTTTGCAGATGATGTAAATATTTTCACTTCTTCTAATAGAAGTTCGTTGCAACTGATCATGAAAACCCTTAGCATTTACGAGGCAGTGTCTGATCAAAGCATCAACAAAGATAAGAGTCACTTTATGGTACCCATTAACACTCCTATGGAAACTATTGACATGATAAAAGATATCACTAGCTTCTCCCAGAAGGCGAGTCCTATATCATATTTGGGTTGTCCTCTCTATATTGGAGGCCAGAGAATCATTTATTACTAAGATTTGATAGCAAAAGTGGTGAAGAGAATCAGTGGCTGGCAAACAAGAATCCTAAGTTTCGGAGGAAGAATCACCTTGATCAAACATATTCTACAATCTATACCCATACACACTGTGGCATCTATTTCTCCCCCCAAAACGACTCTTAATTATATTAAGAGAGTCATTTCAGATTTCTTTTGGGGCTGGGACTAAGTAAAAAAAAAGTATCACCGGGCATCGTGGGAAATTCTTAGTTATCCATATGACGAAGGGGGCATTGGAGTCAGGAAATTGGAGGATACATGCAAAGCTCTTCAAATCAAACAATGGTGGAACTTTAGAACTATAAAATCCTTATGGAGTCAATTTTTGAGAGCCAAATACTGCCAGAGGTCCAATCTTATTGCCAAAAAATGGGATACTGGACAGTCTCTTGTATGGAAATATATGATGAAGAATAAAGCTATCATTGAGCCTCATATCACATCGAGGGTGCATTCTAGGAATAGTTTATTTTGGTGGGACGACTGGCTGGGGGAAGGACAGCTTGCACAACATAATGACACCATCAACAGCCTAAACAATACGACTGTGTCACACTTTCTGTAAAATGGGCACTGGAATGAGACACTTTTAAGGCAGGAAATTCCCCCCTTCTAATCCCCAAAATTCTGAGCTGCAAAATTCAATACCAGTCAGGGAAGTTAAATGATGCAATGTGGAAACCTACTGATAATGGTGTATTCTCATGCGCATTAACTTGGCAGATCTGCAGACAGAGAAAAGACAGCAACAAACTCAACTCCTATATATGGCACAAACATATTCCCTTCAAAATTTCATTTCTTGTATGGAGGGACATGAGACACAAATTCCCACAAATGAAAAGATCATCACCTTTGGCTCTACTCCAGTCAACTGCTCTTGCTGCAGGAGGCCTGGGGGCGATGACATTAATCATATTTTTATGAACGGTGACTTTGCTAAATACATTTGGGAATGGTTTGCTACTTCATGTGGTGTATATCACAATCAAACGTATATAAGGGGCATTCTGCATAGCTGGTGGGGTACAGAGGTCAAGAATGATGTGCACAAACTGGTATTGCAGGCAGCACCTATTGTTGTGTGCTGGAACATGTCGAAGAACAGGTGTGCTGCAAAATATGGGGGCAAACAGTCTAGTATCACACTACTAGAAATTTGACTTACTGCAACGCTTATGTAGCAACGGTTACACAATCGTAGCAATAGATTGCCTATTACAACGGTTATAACTGTTGCAATATATCATTGGATTTAATAGAACAATTCTTAAAATGAACCGTGGCATCATCCCTATAACCGTCCCTATAGAGTTTCTATGGCTACAGATTTTAGAATCGTTGCAATAGATGACTCTATGGCAACGATTATTTTAGAAAAAATATTGTGGTTCTGATTTTTATCCCTAAAATATATTTCCCTCCCCAAAAATATATATTTCCCTCCACTAATTTTGCAAAGCGCCAAATTTTTTTATGTCATTAAAAAAATCTAAAAGAAAAAAGGCCTTTCCCATAAAACCCTTTTTCAACCAAATTAAAGCACACTTTTTCCCAAATGTTGTTCTGTTCTACAAATTCTCAGCGAAATTCTTGGTGAAGAAAACAACAGCGAAGTTCTTGGTGAAGAAATCTCTCTGGTGAAGCTCGTTGATCTTTCGACAGCAAATTTCTTGGGCATTGATATCTTTTACTTCAGTTGAAGCTCCACTGGTCTTTCGACAACAAATTCTTGGATGTAAAGGTGAGTAAATTTTATGTTTTCTCTGCTAGGTAATGATTTCTAAGTCCCCATGGAATGATTTTTGAAAAATCGTAAAGAATAATATATGGGTTTGTCTTAAATCTATGTTATTTGTTCTAATCTAGGTCTGCCATATAATCTAGGGTTATAGTTTGTATTTCATGTTTGGTGGAGATTTGAGAACTCTCAAGCAAAAGTCTTTGAGAGAGTGAATTTTAGTTTTATGAGAGAAATTTCGATGTGTAGTTGATTTTTTCCCCTCAAAATCACGCACAGGACATATTTCAGGTAAAAAAAAGTCTAAGATACTTGTCATCTTTTTCTATACAATAAACTGAATATGCTGGACTGATCAGATTTGAAAATTTCAGGAAGAATTTTCATGCTAGAGTCTAAGAGAATTTCACTGAATTTACTTCTTGTATGCGTTTGAGTTTATTCCCTCTACCTTTTGATGCTAATATCCATTTCAGGGGTAGCTACGTAGATGAAGATTCTGATTACACTATTTATTTATGATTCTGTTGCAATTTTTGATTGTGAGAGTAGCATGCATAGGATAGGATAGGTGAAACTCTTCTAATTAACAGTGTGTATGTATTGGTGCAATCGTCAACTATCCGATTTCTTTGACAGTCTAAACTCTAAAGAGAATCATATAAAAAAGTTCAGCTTATACAATAAACATTACACATTTGGCCAAAAAAATAATACACAATTTGAAGTATTTGGTCTACTATTATTGTATCTTAGTAGCCAAGCATAGGAAGGTAATTAGAATTACAAAAATGTTAAGGTATACACTGAATATTGGAGTACTTTTTTCTATAATTAGTTTTTCTTCTGATTTTTTTTCATTCATTTGTATAAAGTTTCTTAAATGGTAGAAGCTGCTAATAACTTAACTTGTCAATATTTTTTGGATTCTACTATTAATACTGCCATTGTTTGGTGTTGAATTGATGCAGAGGTTTGAGATTCCATTAATCTAAAACATTGAAAGGTTAAGTTCTCTTGATATTTCCTGTACTCATGAATTTATTGGCTTTGATGATTTGCACATGTCATGTAGGATATATATATTCAATGGATTTTGGAGATAAAAGTTGGATGAATCTCCGAAGATCCACCAATGAATATATTCATAGAGTTAATGATTTTCTTGATAAAGCATTTGAACGAGCTTCCCAAGGAAATGAAATATTATGTCCTTGTAAGAAGTGCTTTAATCGTAATTGGCATTGTCGAGATATGGTAGAGGGTCACTTAATTTGTCATGGATTTGTTCATGGATACACCAGATGGGTTTTTCATGGAGAAGGGTTTTCCTCAAGAAATACGCCACATCCAACCAATGATGAAGAAACTTCCAACATGAATGATGATATTGATAGACTACTTCATAATACTTTTAGAAATGTAGAAGATGACCAGAGGCATGAAGGAGTGAGAGAGGGACCATCTAAATATGCAAAGAGATTTTCTAAATTAGTGGAGGAAGGGAAAGAAGAGTTGTATCCAGGGTGTAAGAATTTTTCTAAGTTGAGTTTTACCATCCGGTTATACTTGTTCAAATGCATTCACAAGTTGAGTGATGTGGCCTTTTCAGATTTGTTGGACTTGATAAGAGAGGCATTTCCACTTGCTCAGATACCCGAGTCTTTTTACAAGGCAAAAAAGGTCATAAAAGATTTGGGTCTTCATTATGAGAAAATCCATGCTTGCACTAACGATTGCATGTTATTTTGGAATGACAATGCTAAGTTAGATAATTGCTCTGTGTGTGGAGCTTCAAGATGGAAGAATGTTCGTAATGACTTAACTAATAAGGTCACTAAAATCCCAGTGAAGGTTTTAAGGTACTTTCCTTTAAAGCCTAGGCTTCAGAGGATATTCATGTGTTCTGAAACATCTGTAGCTATGAGATGGCATGATACTGAACGACCTAAAGATGGAAATTTAAGACATCCTGCAGATGGTGAAGCTTGGAAGGATTTCGATTCCTTGCATCCTGAATTTGCTAATGATGCTCGTAATGTTAGATTGGGTCTTTCAAGTGATGGTTTCAATCCATTCAGAACTATGAGCATTTCCCATAGCACATGGCCAGTTATGTTAATGAACTATAATTTATCACCATGGAGTTGCATGAAGTCAGAGAATATTATGTTGTCAATGATTATTCCAGGTCCATCGTCTCCGGGAAATGATATAGATGTATACTTGCAACCATTGATTGCGGAGTTGAAGGAACTATGGGAAGTCGGACTTGAAACATATGATGTTGTAACTAATCAAACATTTCAAATGCGTGCAGCTTTATTGTGGACAATTAGTGATTTTCCAGCTCTAGCAATGCTTTCTGGATGGAGCACCAAGGGGAGATGGGCATGCCCCACTTGTAATCATAATACTTGTTCCCAATATCTCAAACATAGTCGTAAGATGTGTTACTTGGGTCATCGGGCATTTTTACCTTCCGATCATCCATTTAGAAGAGATAAAAAATCATTTAATGGTAAAGAGGAGCATAAAGTTGCACCTACTCCATTATCAGGGGTACAAGTTCTTGAAGAGCTTCGTGAATTCAATAATGTTTTTGGAAAGAACAACAAGAAAAGAAAACGAAAGAATGATGGTCCATGGAAAAAAAAATCCATATTTTTTGAGTTGCCATATTGGGCAACCAACAAATTGAGGCACAATCTTGACGTGATGCACATAGAGAAGAATATTTGTGACAGTTTGCTCGGGACTTTATTGGATATACTTGGAAAGTCCAAAGATCATATAAATTCTCGCTATGACTTGTATGAAATGGGGATACGTAAAGAGCTTCAACCTGTAAAAGATTGTGCTACAGGAAATATCCATCTAGCTAAAGCTTGTTTCTCTATGAAACCATCAGAGAAAAAGTTATTTTGCACTGTCTTAAAAGATGCCAAATTACCAAAAGGGTGTGCCTCTAATATATCAAGTCGTGTTCAAATTGAAGAGATGAAAGTATCAGGATACAAAAGTCATGATGCTCATTTCATAATGCATTACTTGCTCCAGGTTGCTGTCAGAAAAGTGTTACCCAAGAATGTATCTATGGTCTTGATTAGGTTGGGGAATTTTTTTAGGGCCATATGTAGCAAGGTTATAAGAAGAAGCGATCTTGATAAGATGAAAACAGAAATCATAGATATTGAATGCGAGCTTGAAAAGATTTTTCCTCCGTCTTTTTTTGATATAATGACACATTTGCCTATCCATCTAGTAGATGAAATTAAGCTTGGAGGCCCAACTCATTTGCGTTGGATGTATTCTACTGAAAGAACTATGTGTAATTTCAAGGGGCTTGTTCGTAATCGAAAAAATCCAGAAGGATCAATAGTAGAAGGTTTTTCAGCTGTAGATTGTTTGAACTTCTGTTCGATACACCTACCTAATACGGTGAAGACAAGATTAAGTAGGTATCAAACGGAGGATGATGAGGACATTCAAACAGATGAAGGTGATGTTTCACCTTTATTTCCTAAGACAGGTCATCCAATCGGAAGTGAGAATATAAGGAAAGGCAAATCTATTACCATGGAGCAGCATGAGTGGTTTGAAGCACATCGATATACTTTGTTCAATACCGGAGATGAACAAGTAGAGACATTCATAAAGTAAGATAAAATAGTAGTTTGTTTTTAAACATAATTTAGATGTTATGATAATGTATTTCAAATTTCATTTCATTTATAAATACACATTTGATGAAATTACATTACATGCTTACAGGGAACATAAGAGTTTAATTGATAATCGTACTAGAGGAAATGCATGGGTAAAAGCACGGGTCCATAGTAGAGAATTTGGCGATTGGTTTAGGGACAAAGTTAAAAATATTGAAGTGTCGAATAATTTAAGATGGCTAGCTAAAGGGCCTAACTTTGTGGCAAAAAGATATACTGGATATTTCATTAATGGATATCAATTTCATACGAAGACACGGGATGCCCCTTGCAAAACTCAAAATAGTGGAGTGACTTTGTCAGCAACAACAGATAGTTTTGCTAGTGCTAGGGACCAAAATCCTGTCGATGAAATGGTTATCTATTATGGAATTATTCAGGATATCATTGAGATTGATTATTGGGGTTGCTTTAGTGTTGTACTTTTTAAATGTGATTGGTTTCATAATGAAGTCGACGAATATGGATTGACTCGGGTATACTTCAACAAAAAATGTAGTACAGATGATCCTTTTGTACTAGCATCTCAAGTGCATCAAGTTTTTTATGTGGAAGACCCAATTGAGAAAAATGTTTATTATGCAAGAAACAAAGTCCCAGTGGATTTGTATGATTTGGAGGAAGAGAGTTGTCCTAATATTGAAGAAACATTTTGGAGAGAGCCTAATGATGATATTGGTTCATCAGAAAGATTACTTGATGTAGATGTTAGATGGTCGAGAGAAGATCTCCCTGTTGATATCATCGATGTTCCTTCCATTGCACAACATTCACAAGATGTAGCAATGGAAACATCGGAAGAGGAGGATGACTTTGATGATACTGATTGGGATTGGATGGAAGCTGATGATTGACAAAAGATCTTGTGAACTTGTTCAAATACATTCTCGTCTTGTTTTTTTGTTGTTGTAAGTAATGAATATCCTTTTGAGTTGCATCATATAAATTATGAATGTTGATTGGACTTGCTATCTCTTCTTTTTATTTCTATTAATGTGTTTCGTTTTCAAGTTATCTCTAAATTACTGCAACTTTAATAATACACATGTGCTAAAAATTGTTGGATATGTTATGAAATCTTCCTTTGTGGTCCTTCATTTCTTGTTTTGGGATTAGTACTTTTGCTAAGTCTTTTTTCTCTCTTATTCATTTTCAGTATTCTTCTTTCTGCAGTTTCTCTGAGCAAACATCAACATCACAGTGTACCAGCAAAGCACCAGGTTCTTATCTCTTTATAAAGGTCCAAAACACCAGGTTCTTATCTCTTTATTATGATTCTTTGAATATTTCTTTGCTAATACTTCTCTTTACATCTTCTGTCATTTCTTTGAAATCCCATTGAGGTCATTAAGTAGCAGGCTTTCAAAAGTTAGATTTCAAACTAGTTCAAACTAGTTTTATATTTATTTTCTTCTAAGCTCTTGATAATATGATGTTGCTATTGCTGCTACTTAAGGGTACATTTTGTTTTCAGCTCTTTGTTTCATAAAACTTATATGATTATTAAATAGAGTTAAATATTTGGTTTCAAATTTTACAGATAAAAAATGTTATTGGTAAGACCTTGGTGAATAGTACAACTTCTGTAACTTCTGTAGTCCCTATTTTTACACAGGTTTGAATAGTCATGAGTCAACAAGAACCTTCAAAAAGAAACAAAAAAGCAAAAAATAAGACATTCGCTAAACCCGGATCGCTATCATTCTTGGCAAATAAGAAACGACGGTTATTGACAACAAATGAAATTGTTCAAGCTATAGAGTGCGAGAAAGGACATTTGCTTAAATTACTTGAAGTGCAACAACCAATAGCACCACAATCTGAAGCAAATAGACAATCTGTAGAGGTGCAGCCTGTCGAGGAGCAGCCTATCGAGGATCAGCCTGTCGAGGAGCAGCCTTCCGTGGATCAAGTGCAAATGAATTCTGTCACTCCTCAAACAGATGATCAACCTGAAGAACAAGGTAACATATAAGCTTAGAAACTTATTAAATGTATCCATGATTTCTAATTATATTTCTTGTATTTTCTTATAGCTGAAGACGTTTCCACTCAAAATAAAAGAGGTAGAACGCAAATGCATAATGTACATGCCCGAAAAGAGCGTAAATTGATCCTACTGAATAGGGAAAATCAGCCTGTTGGTCCTACTGATGATGTTGTCATAGAATTAAGCAGCTTCTTAGGAACATTGGCTAGAAATGCGACTCTTTGCCCATTTGATATATTAGATTGGAGAAGCATGGACACTAAACAAGATTTATGGGATTATACCAAGGTTTGTAGTTTACAATATTAAATTATTTGTAAAAGTATTTTACTTCTATTGGCTAAGCGAATGACACAAAATTATAGGAGAAATACATTATTCCTGAAGCTGCGTACAATTGGACTATGGTAACAATTCGAGAGGCTTGGAGAAGACATAGAAGTGATTTGAAGATGACTTATTACGATCCATATGATAATGATGAAGTTCGAATGGAAAACAGGCCTGGTCATATTCCAGAATGTCAATTTAGAGAGCTCCTCAAATATTGGAAGTCTGAAAAATTCAAGGTAAAAATGTAGTTTAGAATATCAAATTTTCAGCTTACTCATTTCGTGATCTCTTTTGTGTTATCGTTGCTGCTGCTGCTTTATTTTATCTTTTACTTTCTCTTTTCTGTTATAATATGTTGCTGCTTCTTTCTTCATTGGTGTGGAAGTCACAATTAAAACAATTTGTTTACAAGACACATTATTGATTCGCTCATGTTGTGAGTTTGATAATTGTTGCAGCCTTCCAAATCTGTTTACTCGCTCTTTTTATTTAGTTGGACTTGTTGAAAAAGAAATATTGAGATAATGACCTCGTCTAGTACGCTACATAGCACTAATATGCCTTCGATTAACATTATTGATTCACTTCTTTGCAGAAAATGTCTGAAACAAATACTAAGAATCGAAAAAAGCTGATGAATCCACACACTGCTGGCAAAAAGAGTTTCGCTTTAGTCCGTAATAAGCTGGTGTGTTCTCTTATTTATTGTCTAGTATTAACATGGCATTTAAACAATTTCTGATACACACTGCAATGTGACTAGGAGAAAGAAAAGGAGACAGTATCATCTAAGGATCTCTTTGTGGTTACAAGAACAAGAAAACCCGGGCGTTTGTACAAGGCTTCGAATGAAAATACTACTAGTAAAATTGTATGAGTACTGTCTATTTTCAATTTTTTAATTGAGATCAGTTATTTATTTTAAATTTTAATTTATAAGATTGTATTTGTTGGATATGCTTTTGTAGGCTGAAATGGAGGAAATTGAAAAACAAATGAGCACAAATGACCAGTATGTTGATTCATTTTCAACCGTCATGGGTCCTGAACATCCGGGACGCCTAAGACTATATGGAGTAGGAGTTACAAAGACTACTTTGAAAAAAAAAGTTGGCAATTCGGAATCAACTTTAAATGCAACAACTGATGGAATGCAGCAAATGCAAGAAAGGATGCAGAAAATGGAGAAACAAATGGAGGAACAAAAGAAAACTGTGCGACAAGAAGTTATTGCAGATGTAATTGCACAACTCAAGCATGCGGGATTAATTGATCCTAACATACTGGCAGCATTGTCCATTCCTTCACCAAGCGAACCTACTTCTGTTCAAGGGGCTGAGCAAGGTTGGTGTCGCTAATTCTATGTTTTGAGTGTTTCTCCTTCTTCTTTATGTTTCTCTTGCAACTCTATTTCCTTTCACTGTTGCGACTTTGTTTATTTTTCTATTGCGACTCTTTTTCTTTGCTCTTCTTCTTCATTTTCCTATTGATGGTGATATGGAGGGTTAAACCAAAGACCTTCCATGAGTTACTATAGTTTAGTACAATTTACGTTGGAGGTTCAGTTGGTGACTTTCTTTGCTTGCTCAATGCAGATGTGGGCATTGTGCAGATTATTTTTGTGTAGATTATGCTGAATTGTACAGATTATTATTGTGAAGTTTTTAGAGTCCTAGCCAAAATCTGCAGAAATTTTTAAATGTGCTCTGAAAATGTGAATGTGCTGAAAACTGCATTTTTATTTTGAAGTGCCATGTACTAAATAGTGGAGCTTATTTGTGGTGAAATTGTGCTGAAACAACACAACTTAAACCTATCCAAAAAGAATTTTACACATAGAATAGTCTTGCTTGAATGGCTTTTTTCAATTCCATCTTTCAGAAACTCTTTCAGATTTCTAAAGAACTGAGCTTGTTCACTTGCACCTTCTATGTTTTCATCACCAGTAAAAGATTGTCATTCTATCCACTTGTGAGCTATAACTTCACAAATACCTTCTGCGATGTTTAGGGGCAGCCCCTCATACCCTATATATCATAGAGAAAAAGACAGATTTATTAGGAATGTTGTTCACTAGTGTATTTTCCATTATTTGTAGTTTAAATTAGACAAAACCAACTATAGATTATAGTAGAAAGCTGGAAAGCACCTTGAATCTTCATCCAAGTGTGCATCATTTCATGAGCCAAAGTTGCTCCCAAGTCCAACCTATTTACAAAGACTAGTTATGCATACCATAAAATTTAAGTGGGGAACTTGTTTCAACCTTACATATCCCCTCTTAAAGACTTGAAGTAAATTATCTTTGGAAAAACATAGACATCATCAATCCCAATTTAGGTGACATACTGGGATGAGTAACATGAAAGAACCAACTACTTAAGGCAAGAACAATAAATGTAAATGGTTGTTAATAGTGCAGATTTTTTGATAGATTCTTTGAATCCCGAAATATGTTGTGTTTAATGCAAATGAGAGATGCATCTACTATTCTAAATCAGTTGCACTTCTTCAACTGGTCATACTATATATTCTAGGATATGTTCATCAGAAGTGGCATCTTGTGATTGTTTATTACATGAAATATGAAAATGCAGATTATTTTTATATTTTAAGTATATAGCTTGTAGATAAACCTATTGGGTATCATACCACTAAATTAGTCAAACCCAATTTTTCTAAAACATGGCTTCATTTGGCCAACCTGGGCAGCTGCTGGTAGGTGTAATTGTTGTAGAATGTCGAACCATTTAGATAGGAAGTCAGTTGTACAGTTTGCCTCTCTCTATATGTGATTGCACTTTAAGATTTCCAGCTGATTTGTGAGCCTTTGAAGGTCCTGAATACACTGTTGGAGTGCCGATAGAGGTTGGCTGCTGTGAGCCTATACCCATGTTGTATGCACTAGTCCATCTTTATCTCTCATTATTTCTACAAACAACAACAATACACCTAGTGTAATCCCTACTAGTGGGGTCTAGGGAGTGTAGGAGACAGACCTTACCACTATCTTTGTAGGGTAGAGAGTATCTACTGAACTAAAAGTATTCCTGACAGGCACCAGATTTAATGTAACAGTAAAAACAACAACTAAACCTTAATTTGAACTAGTTGTCACTGTCTATATGGTTCCTTTGCTTCCATTATCTTCTATTATTAACTAGAAGTCATGAACATTACACATACATGATGGCGACCAGTTTGGTATTTCTTTTGTACCTTTGTTCTCTGGTTTGGTAACAAAACAGAGAGAACTAGCTGAAGGTAGTTGTTCTGGTTGGATGGGGATGTATGGTATTCTTTACACCGTCTCCGGTTGGGATGAGATACATGCATTCATTTTGGGATTATAGACTTCCAACTCCCTAAGCTGAATCATCTATGGCAGAAATGAAGTTGCGGAAAAGTTTGAGATTAGTCCGTACTCCATATATATAGTTTAATGTTATTTGAGTTTATTGAGTTATATGTATGTCTTAGATATAGAGTAATAACTTTGTAATATATGACTACTGTGGAGCCATTAAGCTTTTGCGAAAAAATTGCTAAATTATTTATATTTTTTCTAATTGTATGTAGGTGATGAAATCGAAGAAGGCGATGAAAGCAGTAGTGAAGACTTGACATAGAAGCTGAAATATTGTTAATGTTAACTTTACTGATGTTCTAGAAATCTTTTATTTTTGAAGATTGAAAACTGTGTGGTGCATGCATATGCTTGTGTTTCACCTTTTTTGAATGGTAAAAAAATATTTGTATATATATTTTGGTTTTATGGATCTTGAATTATAATTTTGGTAATGAACATTTCTTCTCGTGAACGATTTATGTGTATTTTATGTTATAAAATTAATGCAATAGCTCAATAATATAATATTTATGGAAGTGCACCAATAATATATATATATATATATATACACACACACGTTGCAATAGCTTAATAACAACTGTTGCAGAAAGTAAGAATTGTTGCAGTCCCTTGTAATAACTGTTGCATTACCATGTAATAGCTATCGCATTACTCTGTAATACCCGTAGCAATAGCCATTAAGCAACATTTATATTCGTTAAAAATTGTTGCATTACCCTATAACAACCGTCGCAATAGAATGAAATGATTTTTGAATAGAAAGAAAAACTGTAGCCATAGCCTCAAAAGAACTGATGCATAAAATTCTTTTCCAACGGTTCATAACCGTAGCAATACGACACTAAGCGTTGGCAACTTATTAAAATTAAAACCGTGGCAATAGGTCTATCTACTGCTACGGTTTTTTGAACCGTCGCTCATAACCGTAGCAACAGATCTATTGCTATGCGATCTGTTGTAGCGGTTGCTTTAACCGTGGCGTTAGATCAATGGCAACGGTAGGAAAGTCTATTGCAACGGTACATGAACTGTGGCAATATATCAAATTTCTAGTAGTGTCACTAGGGTTAAGTTCCTCATTACCAAAGACATTAATAATTTAATTATGACATCCTACTCCTATATCAAATGGCCAACTACTTGGCATGAAATGATAAAGTTTATTGAGTTGTGCAAAAAAGACATCAGAATTTGGCAAATCAGTTGGGAAAAACCTCCTCAAAATATCCTAAAGCTCAATACAGATGGTAGTGCTCTCAACAATACGGATGGTGGTGCTCTCAACAATCCGGGCAAGATAGGAGGAGGGGGACTCTTGAGACATCATATGGGCAAGCTTGTGTATACATTTACAATACCTTTTGGAAATGGATCTAATAACCAGGCCGAGACCCTAGCAGCCTCACATGGTATTGAGTGGTGCTTACAGCATGGCTACAAGAGAATTTTGCTAGAAGTTGATTCAGAACTTCTCATGAAATGGCTGAAGCTCACTGTGAAACCCCCCTGGCAGCTGCAAAAATACATTCAGGAGCTTATTAGTCTTACCAGGCAGCTGGAATTTTTAAGTTGTCAACACATCTTCAGGGAAGCAAATTCCACAGCAGACCTACTATCCAAAAGAAGTCATAAATTTAATATTGTGCAGCATTATTACATTGTCCAGCAACTCCCAGTAATCGTCAAAGGAAGCTACTTACTAGAGAGAATGGGCATATCATACTTCAGACGAAAGAAATTAAAGAGAATCAAGCGACCTCCATAAAGCTTTTGTTATGGAATTATAATGAACTTGTTTCTCTCCTTTCATTTAGCAATCGCTTTTATTAAGTTTAATTTCTCCTTAGTTTTAGTTGTACTTTCTTCTCACAATGTAAGGGGAGAGTCTCCCTTATTTATGCTTTACTAGATTCTTGTATATAGAGGAGTCCTTTATTTAGGAGTTTTCTAGTTTATCATTTATTGTAAGGGGATGAGAGGGTCCTTCCTTAGTAGGAAGGAGTACTCAGAACCACCTTAGGAATGGAGGTAAGGTTTTATGCCCCCCTCATTGTACTTTTTTTGCTTTATTTACGCTAAGGCCCAGAGGTGTTGCTAAGCCCCTGACCCCTACAAGGGTCATTAAAATAAAAAATAAAAAAAATTAATAATAAAAAAAAACCCTAAACCCAAAACCCTAAGCCCAAAACCCTAAATCATAAACCTAAAACCCTAAACTCTAAACCCACAAACCTAAACCCTAAACCCAAACTCTAACCGTAAACCCTATACCCAAAACCCTAGACCATAAACCCTAAACGCCTAACCCTTAAGCCCAAACCCTAAAGCCTAAGCCCTAAACTTGGAACCCAAAAACTTAAATTATAAACCATAACACTAAAAATATAAAACCTAAATCCATAGAACCTAAACCTTAAAGCACTTAACCTTAAACCCTAAGACCTAAACCCTAAACCATAAACTCTAAACCATAAACCCTATACCCTAAACCCTAAACCTAAACCCCCTAACCTAACCCTAAAACCTAAATTTAAAACCCTAAACCCTAAACCTAAACCCTAAACCCTAAATCCTAAACTCTAAAGCCTTAGCCATAAACCCTAAACCCTAGCTCCTAACTCCTACCCCTAAACCCAAAATCCTAAACTCTAAACCCTAAAATATAAACCCTAAACACTAAACCCTAAACTTGGAACCCTTAACCCTAAACTCTAAACCATAAACCATAAACCCTAAACCCTAAACTCTAAACCCTAAACACTAAACCCTACACCCTAAACACTAAACCTTAAACCCTGAACCTAAAACCCTAATCACTAAACACTAAACACTAAACCAAAACCCTAAACTCTAAACCCTAAACCCTACACCATAAACCCTAAACAGTAACCCTAAACACTAAACCCTAAACCCTAAACCCTAAATCCTAAAATCTAAACCGTAAATCTTTAACCCTAAACCCTAAGTCGTAAACCCTAAACTGTAAATCAAAACTTTACACACTAAACTAGAAACCCTAAACCCTAAAACCTAAACTCTAAACAATAAACCCTAAACACAAAATACGTAACCTAAACCATTACTCCTACAACTTAATCCTAAACCGTAAACCATAAACCTAAAAACCTAAATCCTAAACACTGATCCCTAAACCTAAACCCTAAACCCTAAAACCTAAATACAATACTCTAAACCGTAAAGTGTAAACCCAAACCCTAAATACTATATGCTAAACTATAAACCCTAACCCTAAACCCTAAACCCTAAACCCTAACCCCTAAACCCTAAACCTTGAAACTTAAAACCCTATAAGAAAAACCCTAAACCCTTAACAAAAAAACCCTAAACTTGGAACCCTAATTCCTAAACACTAAACCCTAAAACTTAACCCTAAACCCTTAAACAAAAACCCAAAACTCTAAACCCTGAACCCTAAACTATAAACAAAAAACCCTAAATTCTAAATGCTAAATCCTAAACCCTAATCACTAAAAGCTCACCCTAAACCCTAAACCCTAAACACTAACCCTAAACCCTAAACCCTAAACCCTAAACCCTAAACCTAAAATCCTAAACCCTAAATCCTAACTCTAAACCCTAAACCCTACACCCTAAACACTAAAACCTAAACCCTAAGCCCAAACCCTAGACCCTAAACCCTAAAACCTAAAACCCTAACCTTAGGTCTAAAGTAACCTGATGGAGTCAATTTTTTAAATCCAAATATTGTCAAAAGGCTCATCCTGTTGCAAAAAAGGTTGATACTGGACACTCATTGATGTGGAGATACATGATGAAAGACAAGACTAAAGTACAAGAGCATATAGGCTGGGAAATCAACTGTGGCAGTTGCTCTTTTTGGTGGGATGACTAGCTAGGAGGTGTGCTCTAACTAAGTATTCTACTAAGATATCAAGTTTTAACAATGCTACCATTGCACACTTTCTAGTAAATGGAAAATGGAATGAAAGGAAATTGAGACAATAGGTTCCTCCTCTCCTTATTCCATCTATTTTAAATACTAAATTTCAGCTTGTACAGGGGGTTAAAGACAGTGCAATCTGTAAAAAAACTAAAGCTGGAAAATTCACTTGTAAATTATCTTGGGAAATTTGCAGGAAGAAGAAGGCTACTACTGTCATTAATTCTCAAATTTGGCATAGACATATACCTTTCAAAATGTCTTTCCTCCTTTGGAGAGCAATAACACTTAAATTGCGAAGTAACGAAACATTAGCTAATTTTGGAGTGGGACCTGTGAAATGCTATAGTTGTATTTAGCAGGGTTGGGATGAGGTGGAGCACATCTTCAATCAAGGACATTTTGCAGGCCATATTTGGGAGTTTTTTGCAGGCAGCATGGGACTCCAATTTCAGCAGACTTCATTACTAAACCAATTAATGTATTGGAGTGGTATTACAGGGAAGAATACAACACGCACGCCAATCATTAAAACTCTTCCTATAGTCATTTGCTGGAATCTTTGGAAAAACAGATGTTCAGTCAAGTATGGAGGTAAAACATCCAGTATTCTCAAAGTTAAAGATTTGATTATTAAAGATATGCTTTTTATGCTTCAGTCTGCTTTTCCGCATCTTCAATTGCCAGTAATATGGCCAGAATTGGTGGCATGTATTGAAAAATACAAACAAGGGCTAAGAGTTACAACAGTTATGTGGAAGACTCCACCTTGTGGTAGATACAAATTGAATACGGATGGTAGTGCATTACACTATTCGGGGAAAATTAGAAGAGGATGCATTTTATGAGATTATCAAGGGAGTATAGTCTGCGTTTGTTGTACCTCTTGGTGAAGGGACTAACAATCAAGCCGTGATTCAGGCTGCATGTTATGGCTTAAATTGGTGTATACAACATGGTTATACTAATATCATATTAGAGGTTGATTTTGAATTATTAACTAAATGGTTCTTGCAGGTTGCTATTCCCCCTTGGAGGATACACATGTATATAAAGGAATTACAAATTCTTGCTAACCAATGTGTGTTTTTTTAGTGTGTGCATACTTACAGGGAGGCGAATAGTATAGCTGATCTCTTGGCCAAACATAATCAACAACAAGATATTGTACAAAATTACTACACTCATCATCAATTACCTTATTCACTAAAAGGAAGTTATCTATTGGAGAAACTGGAGGTACAAAATTTCAGACGTAAGTAGTTGAGAAGAATCAAATAACCACCTTGAATATTAGAAGGGCCTTTACAAACAAGGCATTCACTATCATGGACAAATGTCATACATATGTCTTACTGTTAATTTAAAAGACAACAACATTTCATATAAGCACGATTAGGGTATATAAAAATGTCTTCATTTGTTACATAAGATAAAACCTATTAGGTATAGTCGTTTGTTTAGTCTTAGCTCATTAATTGTAAGGGGAGAGTCTCCCTTATATAATTATTAGTAGTAACTTTGTATTAAGAGAGGAGTCCTCTCTAGGTGCTTAGTTTAATATTACCCTTCTTGTATATTTTGTTTTTTATATATATGAAAAGGCTTTGGGATGTTGCTCAGCTCATCACCACCTCAAGGGTCGTTCCAATAATAAAATAAAGAAAACCCCGTAACACGTAAACTCTAAATCCTAAACCTTAAACCCTAAACCCTAAACCTTGAACCGCAAACTCTAACTCGAAACCTTCAACCCTAACCCTAAATCCTAAACCATAAACCCTAAACATCACACCTTAAACCCTAAACACTAACCCAAAATCATTAATCCTAAACACTAAACCTAAAAATTATACTCTAAACCCTAAATCCTAAACACTAAACCAAAAACCTTAAACCCTAAAATGTCAACCATAAACCCTAACCCCTAAACCCTAACACCCTGTAAACCTCCAAACACAAAACCCAAAACCATAAACCGTAAAACCTAAACTCTAAACCCTAAACCATAAGCCCTTAACCATAAACCCTAAACCCAAAACCCTAAACTTAGAATCCTAAACCTTAAACCCTAAACTATAAATTCTAAACCCTAAACCTTAAAACCTAAACCTTAAAACCTAAACTTTAAACCCAAAACCCTAAACCTTATACCCTAAACCCCAAACCCTAAACCATAAACCCTAAACCCTAACCCTAATCCCTAAATCCTCAATCCTAAACCCTATGTCCTAAACTCTGAACCCTAAACCCTAATCACGTAACCTTAAACCCTAAACCCTAAACCCTAAACCCTAAACCCTAAACCTTGAACCGTAAGTCCTAAGCCCTAAATGCTCAACTTGAAACCCTAAAAACCAAACTAAAAACCCTAAACCCTAAATCCTAAACTCTGAACCCTAAACACTAAACCTTAAACCCTAAACCCTAAATCCTAAATTCTAATCCCTTAAACATTAACACTAAACCCAAAACACAAAATCCTAAACCATAAACCCTAAACCCTAACCCAAAAGACTAAATGCTGAACCCTAAATCTTAAACCTTAAACACTAAACCCTTAACCTTTAACCTTACACCCTAAATGTTAACTCTAAATCCTCAACCCTAAACCCTAGGTCCTAAACTCTGAACCCTAAACCCTAAACATGTAAATCTAAACCCTAAACCCTAAACCCTGAACCCTAAGTCAGAAGCCCTAAATGCTCAACTTGAGACAATAGAAAAAACATCCAGTATCCACAAAGTTAAAGATTTGATTGTTAAATATATGCTTTTTATGCTTCAATCTGTTTTTCCATATCTTTAGTTGCCTGTGATATGGCCAGAAGTGGTGGCAGGTCTTGAAAAATACAAACAAGAGCTAAGAGTTACAATAGTTATGTGGAAGACTCCTCCTTGTGATAGATACAAGTTGAATACGAATGGTAGTGCATTACACAATTCGGTGAAAATTGGAAGAGGAGGCATTTTAAGAGATGATCAAGGGAGTATAGTCTGCGTTTGTTGTACCTCTTGGTGAAGGGACTAACAATCAAGCCGAGATTCAGGCTGCATGTTATGGCTTAAATTGGTGTATACAACATGGTTATACTAATATCATATTAGAGATTGATTTTGAATTATTAACTAAATGGTTCTTGCAGGTTGCTATTCCCCCTTCGAAGATACACATGTATATACAGGAATTACAAATTCTTGCTAACCAATGTGTGTTTTTTCAGTGTGTGCATACTTACAGGGAGGCGAATAGTGTACTTGATCTCTTGGCCAACATAATCACCAACAAGATATTGTACAAAATTACTACAATCATCATCAATTACCTTATACAGTAAAAGGAAGTTATCTATTGGAGAAACTAGAAGTACAAAATTTCAGACGAAAGAAGTTGAAAAGAATCAAACAATCACCTGGAATATTAGAAGGGCCTTTACAAACAAGGCATTCACTATCATAGACAAATGTTATACACATGTCCTTTTGTTAATTCAAAAGACAACATCATTTCATATAAGCACGATTAGGGTATATAAAATCGTCTTAATTTGTTTCATGAGATAAAACCTTCTAGGTATAGTCGTTTGTTTAGGCTTAGCTCCTTAATTGTAAATGAAGAGTCTCCCTCATTTACGTATTAGTAGTAACTTTGTATTAAGACAGGAGTCCTCTCTAGGTGCTTAGTTTAATGTTATACCTTCTTGTACAGGGTGGAATCGACTAACCATAGTAGGTCCGTTGATTCTGACCCACCTTTAGGATTGGAGGTAAGGTATATGTCCCCCTTCTTGTATATTTTATTTTCTATATTTATGAAAAGGCTTGGGGGTGTTGCTCAGCTTATCACCACCTCAAGGGTCATTCCAATATTAAAAAAAAAAACCTAACCGTAATGCCTAAACTCTAAATCCTCAACCCTAAACTTGGAAGCCTAAACCCTAAACCTTTAACGGTAAACTCTAACTCGAAACCTTCAACCCTAACCCTAAATCCTAAACCATAAACCCTAAACATCGCACCTTAAACCGTAAACCCTAACCCTAAATCATTAATCCTAAACACAAACCCTAAACCTTATACTCCAAACCCTAAATCCTAAACTCTAAACCAAAAACCCTAAACCCTAAAACCTCAACCCTAACCCCTAAACCTCCAAACACAAAACCCAAAACCATAAACTGTAAACCCTAAACCAGAAGCCCTTAACCATAAACCCTAAACCCAAAACCCAAAACCCTAAACTCAGAATCCTAAACCTTAAACCCTAAACTCTTAACTCCAAACCCTAAACCTTAAAACCTAATACTTTAAACCCAAAACCCTAAACCTTATACCTTAAACCCTGAACCGTAAACCCTAAATCCTAAACCCTAACCCTAAACCCTAAACCCTAAATCTTGAACCCTAAACCTTAAGTCCTAAACTGTGAACCATAAACCCTAAACATGTAACCCTATACCCTAAACCCTAAACCCTAAACCTTGAACCCTAAGTCCTACGCCCTAAATGCTCAACTTGGAACCCTAAAAACTAAACTAAAAACCCTATACCCAAAATCCTAAACTCTAAACCCTAAACCCTAAACCTTAAACCCTAAACCCTCAATCCTAAACTCTAAGCCCTTAAACATTAACACTAAACCCAAAACACAAAATCCTAAACCATAAACCCTAAACCCTAACCCAAAAAACTAAATACTAAACACTAAATCTTAAACCTTAAACCCTAAATGTTAACCCTAAATCCTTAACCCTAAACCCTAAACCTTGAACCCTAAGTCATAAGCCCTAAATGCTCAACTTGGAACCCTAAACACTTAACCCAAAACCCTAAACCCTAAATCCTAAACTCTAAGCCCTAAACCCTAAACCCTAAACCCTAAACCCTAAATCCTAAACCCTAAATCCTAAACCCTAAATCCTAAACTCTAAGCCCCACCGCACCCTCATTTCTAAAAATAATTCTCTCTCTAAATTTCCTAACTAAGAAAAACGCTCCAGCAGTTGTCTCTAACGGCTAGAAACTCAGCAGACATGCGCACCGCCAGAATGGCACGTGAGCCTCTGGTGAAGCTCCCCCGGCGACCGGACCAATGTCAATTGGAGCGCCATGGCAATGGCAACAAACCCTAGTTACTCAAGCCCCAGTATACATCCCATAGCTCCTCGAATTCGTAAAATACAGATGCAGTCAACATAGCATTTTCAGAGAAGGAGCTGGAAGGAATTAGAAAAATCATTTCCACTGAAGCTACTGGATCGAATCATGGAAAAGTGTTAGGGCACAAGGAATGTACTAGTCCCGATCTACAACGAAGCAAAAAATCATTCGATTCCACCGTCCTAATTGACAGCAATCGGGAGGTGATTTCAGCGAGAATCGCAAACGAATTATCTGAGACACGCCGTCAAATTCAAGCCACCTCCGATCAAATTCGAACTTCTTCAACCACTGGGGTTTACTCTCCGCACGATGGCGTATCTCTCACAAAAATCTCAGACCAAATAGATGGTGGAATCGCCGACGGGGAGAACTTCGGTGTAAATCGACCTAAGATAACCGGAGTTCATGAAAAATCTAGGAATGTGAATTTTTTCCCTCCTGTAGACATCCATCGCTCAGAGATTTCAAGCAATCTTAATGGAAGAAGCATCATTGACAATCAAGTTATTCGATCAACCGATTATTCAGAGAATGTTAATGAAGGGATTAATCGAAATATACATAACATTGAAGGCAGTGGCTCATTACCAGATTCATCAGCAGGAATTAACATCCAATTAGCTGCAAAGTCTCAGTTAGGGGTAAGAACTACACAAGACGGAGGTAATGCAATGCAAGGAAAGAGTTTGGATGGACAGCAGGACAATGATCAGCTCACAAAAATTCATAACTCTGAAAATTCATCGCATGAAGCTCATTCTTCTAATTTTTCATTTGGTATTAATGGTAACTCCACTAGCATAACTCCAATTCCCACTACATATGCAATGCAGGTCGCACCAATACAGAACAAGCCAAATGGTGAAATTGGACAAGCGCAGCAACAAAGAAAGGATTTAACAGGCCAAGCAGAGCAGTCCAAAAACCAGGAAAGCCAGACAGGTATTACAAAAATTAATAATCATTCCTTGACAGCAAACACTAAGGCTCATATACACAATGTGGTAAATGAGCACATCAGTAGGACTGTTGAAGTGTCGAAACATGTACGAGTCCAAGGTCACAAAGACAAAGAGAGATTTCAGGAGCAACCTAAGGAGATAAACCAATAAGGAGGCAAAAGTAGAACTTATGATAGCAATTGCAAAGCCAACATGGACTACCACAACAACTTCCCTATGATATCTAACAATTACAATAGGTATGATTCTAATCTCCAAAGGAATAAAGATGTGGTCACCAAGGTGAACAAAGATATTACTCAGGACAATGGAAAGCAATCAAAGGGTCAACAACAAAGTTAGGATCAACACAATTCGAAACAAGACAGAGTCCCTGAACCTGCTCCCTTCACCATCATGCAATCTTTTGCTGCTCGGCAAAGGTACAACCAATCCAAAGAAGAAATCCCTATTGTTTTTAATGACCCTATACATACTACTCGACAAGGATTACCTGCTATTCTTCTTGAAGAGACTGATTATAGCATTAAGTTGGCTGAATTTTGTAAATATACCGTAGTGGGCAAATTTACCAATACCATGCCCAAAATGGAGGTGATTAGAAAAAGTTTCAC
Source organism: Solanum gracilifrons (assembly GCA_029582605.1). Lineage (NCBI taxonomy): Eukaryota > Viridiplantae > Streptophyta > Magnoliopsida > Solanales > Solanaceae > Solanum > Solanum gracilifrons. The sequence continues at coordinate 39,905 of JAJOOH010001072.1, forward strand.
CATTCAGACCTAGCTAACAGGGGGAGTGAAAATTAGTCACTATAACTCTAGACATGTGTACATTGACTTTGATAATGAATTTGATTATGTTACGGTTTGGACTAAGCAAAAGATGACTCTAGAAGGTCAAATAATGAGAATTCAAGGTTGGACACCTGATTTTACACCGGAAGAAGAAACTCATATAGTTCCCATTTGGGTTGCTTTACCTGAACTCCCATGGCACTGTTACAATAAAGTCCTTTTGACTATTGTCCTGGAATCTATTTTAAAAGTTATGTATTTAGACTCCCCGACCTCCCAAAGGACTAGAGGCAGTATGGCTAGGGTGAGGGTCCAGGTTGACCTTACCAAAGCAAGACCTCCTCACATTTGGATGGGGTTCAAGAATTCTGATCCAAACAAAGGGAGATGGCAAAAAATTCAATATGAAGGCACCCCAGATTATTGTATGTACTGTAAACATCAAAGGAATTTCGACAAGGTGTGTACTATTAAAAGGAGAGATGAGGATTTCAAAAGGACGAAAGAAATGGGAATTGAAAAACAAAGAGTGGACAAGGAAGTGGTATAACAAAAATAGGTACAAAGCCACAAGGCCATCAACATATAATGCAAGACAATGAGTACAGGAATGGTGAGATCCAAAGACAAAATCAAGTACAGCAGCAACACACAAATCAGCAGCAGGCAATCAAGAAAGGACATCAGATTCAACATGACCCAGAAGTTATAGATCAAGAAGAACAGTGGAAAGTTCAGAGAAGGAAACAAATAAAAAACCAAGAACAACTACCTCCCAAAACAGCATGGAGACATGTATCACCACAGAACAAGATAACCAAAGCCAATATGCAACAGGAATCTTCCACAACAGTTTTTTTATCTAACATTCCTATTCATAATAACTATATTGACTTAACAATGCATGAACAACCTAACGAAGACACTGCTGGGGGAAGCACCAATAATGAAAAATCAGATCATGGATTGCAATCAACTGAAGGGTTAAAAGACAACCCATCTATAGAGTCTAATCGTACTAAAATGAAGTTGCAAAAACATCAGGTCATAGCTACTAGTAATAACAAGACCACAAGTATTGACTTATCTCTCCCATTACCCCATTCCCCCCATGTTATAGATATTGATGCTGAAAAATCTGATGAAGTATATGGAGGGATGGATGAAGGGTGTCAGGAGAATCCAACTAACTTGCAGGAAGGTGTATTCAAAGGGGGGAATTTGTCTCATGTTATGCACGAGGGGGTTCACAATGACCTTAGTAGTGACCTTAGAGCTCCTGCAACCACTATTCAGAACAATGTCAAGTAGTCCATCATGTGCAGGAAAATCAGAAAGGTCCACTAGTTTAGGATACTGATAAAAGTGGTTCTAAACAGGTTGCCAGTACAGTGGATCAGGTAAAAGTTCATAAAAAATATAATCAGCAGAAGGGTCAGGGTGATGGGTCTGAAACGAACAGTCAGTTTCAGCAGAAGAAGGGATCAGTAGATATTGAAGGCACACAAGAATGTAACATTACTGAGGAAGAATTTGGAGAGAAAACTTCAAATAATAAATCCAGAGAAAAAATGAGCAAGAAAAAGAGACAGGCTATAAAGAGAAGACAACAGGCAGAAACAGGGATAAAGGGTAATATTGCAGAAAGTCAGTAGGAAAAATCACTAGTTGACACTGGTCAAAAGACACAAGATGAAGAGGATGAATATGCTACCATGCAGTCTGAAGATGAATTTGATAAAGATACTCAATCTTTGAATGAAAATGAAGAGGAGGAGGAGGAGACAAACATGCAGCTTATTCAGGCATTTGGGTCTTCAATGTTCCGACAAGAGATTCAAGAGGTGACTAATCAACAAGGGCTATCTCCTAGAGGTAGACAAAACACCAAACAAGCTAATATCAACACATCTGCCAATTCAAGCAGACCCAACATCAGGTCCAAAAGTAGAGGTTTTTGATGATCAGATTTCTTTGCTGGATTGCGAGGAGTATCAACTCCCAAGGATCTCTTGAAAGACTTCAAACACTCAAGAATCTACACAATATCACTTTGATAGCAATTCTTGAACCATTTGTTCCTAATGTTCACATTAACACATACAAAATACAATTGAATATGGACCAAGCTAATTACAATAGCAATGGAAAAATATGGATTTTCTGGAACACTGATATAACATGCACTGTTTTGGAAGCTGAGGATCAACATATTACTTGTGAGATAAATCATGTGGAATGCAATGAAAGATTCGTCAGTACTTTTATTTACGCAAAATGCAAGGAACATTTGCGAAGACCTCTACGGGATAAACTAATTCACTATTCTAATAAGGAGGAATCGTGGTGCACTATTGGTGATTTTAATGTGATTACTTCTACAGAAGAAAAGGTAGGGGGACTGTTTTATAATGTGAACAAAAGTTTTGACTTCCTGAGTGTGATTGAGACTTGTGGTTTGATTGATATTGGATACAGTAGTCAACACTTCACAGGGTGTTATCAAAGGGCTGAGGAAGCAAGGGTATGGAAAAGGCTTTATAGAGCCATGGTTAATGACAAATGGCTTGAATTGATGTCTCAGACTACCATAAATCATTTACCTTCAGTAGGGTCTATTCATAATCCACTGCTTATGGAGCTCACTGCCAAAGAGGAGCAACACATTAAATATTTCAAAGTCCTTCATTGTTGGACTGACAGTGACTCATTTATGAAAACAGTAGAGGAATGTTGGAATAAAGAAGTTCATGGCAACCCTATGTGGAGACTACATCAAAAAATGAAGAGGCTTGCCACCACTCTTAGTGGTTGGTCCAGGAAAGAGTTTGGGGATATCTTCAGTGCTGTCAAAAACTTTGAGGAACTGGTTAGAGCAGCAGAGGATCAATGGTTTAAGGAAGGTGATGCCAACTCAAAATATTTCCATGCAATCATGAGGGGAAGAAGGAGAAGATTATTTATTCATAAAATTAGAGATGACAATGGTCTTTGGGTCCAAGGAGACAAGGAGATTGGTCAGGCTGCCAGCAAATATTTTCAAATTTTTTTTTATGGAAAATAAGAAAAAATAGCTGACCATATCATCCAATGCTTATGAAGACAAGTCACTGATCAACAAAACCAATTCCTTCAAGATATGGTTAATATGGAGGAGGTTAGAAATGTTGTTTTTGCAATGAACCCTAACTCTGCATCTGGTCTGGATGGGTTTGGAGGTAAATTCTACCAAACTTGTTGGGAAATTATTAAGGTTGACCTGCTTCTAGCTATTCAATCCTATTTCAGTGGTCACATAATGCCTAAGTTTATGTCTCATGCCTGTCTAGTGTTGTTACCTAAGACTGAGCATCCTAACAACTTTAGTGAATTCAGGCCTATTAGTTTGAGCAACTTTACTAATAAAATCATTTCAAAGATTCTATGTTTAAGATTAGCCCCTATTCTTCCTAATCTTATTTCAGAGAACTAATCTTGTTTTGTCAAAGGGAGAAGTATCTCAGAAAACATCATGTTGGCCCAGGAAATCACTCACTACATTAAAAAACCTTAGGAAGGGGATAATGTTGTGATTAAACTAGATATGGCCAAGGCTTATGATAGTGTGTCTTGGGCATTCACTTGTAAAGCTATGAGGACTATGGATTTTGGAGAGGTCTTTATTGATCTTGTGTGGAGGATTATGAGCAACAATTGGTATTCAGTTATTGTGATTGGGTCCAGACATGGTTTTTTTCATTCCACTAGAGGCCTCAAACAAGGGGATCTTTTATCCCCTGCCCCATTTATTTTAGGTGCTGAGGTCCTATCCAGGATGTTGAACCTTCTCATCATGATCAGAGTTATAAAGGTTTCCATATGCAGAGTAGAGGTCCTCAAATTAATCATTTATGTTTTGCTGATGATGTAATTATTTTTACTTCTTCCACTAGAAGTTCCTTACAACTCATCATGAAAACTCTCAACACTTATGAGGTTGTTTCTGATCAAAGCATCAACAAAGAAAAGACTCAGTTTATGGTACCCACTAACACACCGATAGAAATTATTGACATGGTAAAAGATATCACTGGTTTTTATCAGAAGGCCAACCCTATTTCATATTTGGGCTGCCCGTTCTATATTGGAGGCCAAAGAATCATTTATTATTCAGAGTTGGTGGCAAAAGTGGTGAAAAGAATCAGTGGCTGGCAAACAAGGATCATGAGTTTTGGAGGAAGGATTACTTTGATTAAACATGTACTACAGTCTATTCCTATTCACACTATGGCACTATCTCTCCTCCCAAAACAACTCTTAACTACATTAAGAGAGTCACTGCAGATTTCTTTTGGGGTTGGGACAAGGAGAAGAAAAAGTACCATTGGGCTTCTTCGGAAACTTTAAGCTTCCCTTATGAGGAAGGGGGCATTGGAGTTAGGAAATTGAAGGATACATGCATAGCTTTTCAAATCAAGCAATGGCGGAACTTTAGAACAAAATACTCTCTTTGGAGCCAATTTTTTTAGGGCTAGATATTATCAGAGAGCCAATCCCATTGCCAAAAAATGAGAAACACGGCAATCTCTTGTGTGGAAATATATGATGAAGAATAAGACTACCGTTGAACCTCATATCACATGGAGGGTACACTCTGGAAACAGTTTATTTTGGTGGGACGACTGGTTGGGTGAAGGGCAACTTGCACAACATGACGACACTATCAACAGCCTCAACAACACTACTGTATCATACTTTCTACAAAATGGGCACTGGAATGAGGCTCTGTTAAGACAAGAAATTCCCCCGCATTTGATCCCAAAAACCTTAAGTTGCAAAATTCCTTACCAGCCAGGGATGTTAGACGAGGCAGTGTGGAAACCTACTAATAATGGTGACTTCTCCTGTCTATCAGCCTGGCAGATCTGCAGACAGAAAAAAGACGGCAACAAAATGAACTCATATATTTGGCACAAACATGTTCCCTTCAAAATATCCTTTCTCGTATGGAGGGCTATGAGACATAAACTTCCCACAAATGAAAAGATCATTACTTTTGGCTCTGCTCCAGCTAATTGCTCATGTTGCAGAAGGCCTGGGAGGGACAACATTAATCACATTTTTGTGAATGGTGATTTTGCTAAATACATTTGGGAATGGTTTGCGGCTCCATATGGTGTTTATCACAATCAAACATATATAAGGGTCATACTATATAGTTGGTGTGGGATGGAGAATAACAATGATACACACCAATTGATTCTTCAGGCAGCACCTATTGTTGTGTGTTGGAATCTGTGGAAGAACAGGTGTGCTGCAAAATATAGGGGCAAGCAGTCTAGTATTACTCGAATGAAATTCCTCATTACCAAAGATATCTATCATTTGATTACCACAGCCTACTCCTATATTTAGTGGCCTGCCACTTGGCATGAAATGATCAAGATTATTGAGTTGTGCAAACAGGACATCAGAATTTGGCAAATTAGTTGGGGAAAACCTCCTCAGAATATCTTAAAACTCAATACTGATGGTAGTGCACTCAACAACCCGGGCAAGATTGGAGGAGGGGGAATTTTGAGAGATTATACGGGTGAGCTTGTATATGCTTTTACTATACCACTTGGGAGTGGTTCCAACAACCAGGCCAAGATTCTAGCAGCCTCACATGGTATTGAGTGGTGCTTACAACATGGCTACAAGAAAATATTGTTGGAGGTAGACTCAAAACTATTTATGAAATGGCTACAGCTCACTGCTAAGCCTCCTTGGCAGCTGCAACAATCAATTCAAGAGCTTATTAATCGTACCAGGCAGCTGGATTTTTTCATATGTCAACACGCCTTTAGGGAAGCAAACTCCACAGCAGACCTCCTGTCCAAAAGAAGCCACAGAACCGATATAGTGTAGCACTATTACACTGCCCAGCAACTTCCAGCAATCGTCAAAGGAAGCTATTTATTAGAACGAATGGGGATATCACATTTCAGAAGAAAGAAATTAAAGAGAATCAAACGACCTCCTTGAATCTGCTCCTTTGAATAGTAATGAACTTGCTCCCAAGTCATAACAATTTGCCTATGGATAGGTTTAGTTCCCCTTAGAATCTTTTGTCTTTTCTTCTTATAATGCAAGGGGAAAGTCTCCTTGTTTATGCATTACTAGATTATTGTATAGAGAGGAGTCCTCTCTTTAGGAATTTTCTAGTTTCTCTTTATTGTAAGAGGATGAGAGGTCCTTCCTTAGTAGGAAAGAGTACTCAGAACCACCTTCGGACCGGAGGTAAGATTTATGCCTCCCTTCCTGTATTTTTGCTTTATTAATGCTAAGGCCTGGGGGTGTTGCTAAGCCCCTGACCCCCTCAAGAGTCGTTCCAAAAATAAAAAATAAAAACTCTAAACCCAAAATATAAACCCTAAACCCTAACCCTAAAATCCTAAACCATAACCCTAAATCCTAAACCTTTAACCCTAAGCCCTAAACCCTAAATACTAAACCCTAAACCTAAAACTCTTAATCCTCAACTCTAATCCCTAAACTCTAAATCCTAAATCATTAATTCTAAACTCTGAACCATAAACCCTAACCCTAAACCTATAACCTGAAACCCTCAACCCTAAAACCTAAACCTTAAACTCTTACCCTAAACCCTATACTCTATACCCTATATCTTATACCCTAAACACTAAACCCTAAATACTTAACCTTAAACCCTAAACTCTAAACTCTAAACCATAAACCCTAACCCTAAACCATAAATCCTAACTTGAAAACCTAAACCCTAAACACTAAATCCTAAACTCTAAACCCTAAACCCTAAGCCTTAAACTCTAACCCTTAACCCTTAACCCTAAACCCTTAACCATAGACCCTAAATCCTAAAATCTAGACCCTAAACCCTAACCCCTAATCATAAAGCCTAAACCCTAAACTTTGAACCCAAAATCCTAAATTGTAAACCATAAAACCTAAAATCTAAACCCTAAAAACTAAACTCTAAACCCTTAACCCTAAACCCCTTAACCATAAGCCCTTAACCCTAAACCCTAAATCATAAACGTTAAACCCTAAACCCTAAACCCAACAACCTAAACCGTAAACCTAATCACTACCCCTAAACCCTAAACCCTAAACCCTAAACCCAAAACGCCTAACCCTAAAGCCCTAGCTCTAAAGCCTAAACCCTAAACTTGGAACCCAAAAACTTAAATCATAAACCATAACACCTAAACTATAAAATTGTCACTCCCCGAGAGCACCCCATAGGCGTAACACGACGTGCTTGTCCCCGAAGGGGTCTTATACAACCCCTTAGCATACTTGTCATTGCATATAGACATTGAATAATGCAAAAAATTTAAAAAAAAACTTTTCAACATCACTGTCATTGTGTCTCATAATAGAAAATAGAAAGTAGAATGTCTAGACATCACCATCTCAATGAAACCATCTAAGTACACATAAGAGTCACAATTAGGGACCATAGACTTTACAATAGAATTGTCTCAAAATAACAAGTGCATAAGAAGTCTAATAGTCTATAATAATATAAGGAACTTAAGTGTCATAATGTGTTTCCTCGAAACTTGAGGACATACCAAAAGGTCTTGGAGAAACTCTAAGTCCAATCTTGAACCTCTTAGTACCACAATCACCTCCCAAAACCTACACTTATTATAAAAAAAGGAAGAAATATGGGGTAGCACAAACAATTGTACTTAGTATGGAAGCCATGCAATTAAAACCATTTAAAAGATGCCTAAAAGGGACCTATAGTCGAAAAAATGCTACTTCAAGTTAAAAGCCATAATGCATAATCAAGGAACATTTAGCCAATCCACATTACAAGATAAAAAAACATTCATGATCATAACAATAAGCCATAACCCATACCTTACATATTTCAGTTCAATTTACATCATACCATCATAGGACACCACCTATGACCCCCTTTCAAGTTCACTTATGCAATGTACATATGAAGTCCCAAACCCCCATGCATACTAAGCAAAGCCATCAAGAAGACACAAGTGTAGTCACATGCATAATCAACATCATAATACATGAAACCAACCTTAACATCATTCATACATTACCACATATAAAGGACTCACACAAGAACTCCTCAAAGAACCCACTTGTGCAATGCATAGGTAATGTCCCATACCCTCACCTATTCTAGTAGTATCCCTCAAGTAGTCCTAGTTAGAGTTCATAAGTCATTCACATAAGTCATATTCATGCATTAGACCATTTTCTTGAAACATAGGGATATTGGCACTAATCGACATACACCATGTGAGCTTACATGGAATCCAGTGTTCTACTTCCACACCGAGAGAGAGTGTTCTACTTGCCAAGGAAGAACTAACACAATAGTATCTAAGTGGATCCACTAGCTAATACCTATGTGGGCAAAGATAGTTAAGGAACAAGGAGATTCCTACTACAAACCCGGACTTGCTAGACATAGAAGGTTTCTATCTCATGAGACAAAATATATATTGGGAACCCGGACTTGCTAAATGTAGAAGGAACCCATATGGGAAGCCGGATTTACTAAACGTAAAAGCTTCAATCTCATATTCATGTTCACTCGGTGCAAAGCTCATATCCCATTTAAAGAAGTATTAGGACTTTACTTACACACTAATTCAATAAGGAATGCATTAGGAATTCAACCCATCATTCATCTTATAGCTCATAAGTTCTAAGATGAGAATAACCTTTCAGCATAAAACCATAAACATATATTAATGTTCATTCATAGAATATTAATATAGTGTTCATGAGATTTACCTTCTATTCATCATACCAACACTACCATAATCATAGCTTAACATTCATGATCATATCATCAAATACTTGTCAACACTTGGGGTTGTAGGGAAGAGGATCATAACTCAATCACTACAATTCATAATTAAGTAGCACCTCCACCATAAGTGGATCAACGATTCCATATATGAACATTCTTTGACAACCTTCATTCATAGCCTTCAAGGCTCATATCAAGATTCAACCCTAATTCATTGTTAATCAACCATCATATAGAGCGACAACACAATACAATAATGAATCCCACAATTACATATTAGATCTTCATCCTTAATTCACCATTAAAATCATACTAGGGTTTAAAGTAAGAAAGAAGGGGAAATTCATGGGTCTTGTGGGGATTTGTTCAAAATCCATCAACATGACATTAATTCATCCACAAATCATAATATACCACCATAATTAATCATTATACTTCAATGAAAACATATTTGAAAAGTGACCCACGAAATTGACAGAAAAGCTTAGATATTGGGGAACTTTGAAATCCAATTTTAAGAGGGCCTCTTGGGGAAAAGATCCCAAGAGTGAAGAGAAACCATACCTTAGTTGATTCCTTGATAATCAATGGAGAAACTCCAATCAATTTGGGAAAGAACCTTTAAACCTTAGCAATCCTAGCTCCAATGTATTCTTCTTCTTCTGGAGTCTAGAGAGAGAAATATTGGAGAGGAGGGGAAGATGAACTTTATTTTTTAAAGTGGGTGTTGTGAAAAATTATCTTATTTTGGGAGTATTTTAACATAAAATACCTTATATAGCTATTTAGAAATAAAATAAAATATACCCACTTCTTAATTTAACTTAATAATAATATTTACGAAAACACGCCTTGCCCACATTGACTTGCCCAATAAAACTAAGGCAAAGTCCAAGGGACCATTTAAGGTCCTTGAAGTGGTCCACTAGCCTTGGACCCTCCCTTGGACTTTGCCTTTGGCTTTTTAAAGCTAAGGCATATCCATGGGTGTATTCAAATGACCTATTAATTTCACACACACACACACACACATATATTTATATATATATATATATATATATATATATATATATTTAAAAATAAAATAGATTATACCCATTTAATTTATACTAAAAAGGAAATTACCAAATTACCCCTTTTTATGCCTCCCTTGGATTGCCCAAAAAAAAACTAAGTAATTGTTTAAGGGACCCTTTAAGGGTTGTGGACGGCTTCAAGTCCGTCGAACCCATACGTGAAGTGTCAACTTTGCCGAAAATGGTTACGGCAAAGTTCACGAGGCCCTTCAAGGACAGTGAACCGCTTCACGTCCCTTGAAGCCTCAAGTGACCTGCCTACTTTGCCGAAAATGGCTAAGGCAAAGTTCACGAGGCCCTTCAAGAAAAGTGAATTGCTTCACGTCCCTTGAAGCCTCAAGTGAACTGCCTTTATGCCAAAAAATGGTTAAGGCATTGTTCACGAGGCCCTTCAAGGACAGTGAACTGCTTCACGTCCCTTGAAGATTCTCTTGAACAAATGCCTTTTGCCCACACGGCTAAGGCAAAGTTCAAGGGAGCTTCTAAGGGCAGCGATGCCTTTCGCCTTCCTTGAACCCTCTCTTGAACTTATACTTAGTCAAAATTTTGGACTATATGACAATTTCACATTTATGCAAAAACTTCTAAAACTCAAATGTTAGGCTCTAGTTTCACGTATCAATTTACCGGGTTGTTACAATAGCCCCCCCTTAGGAACATTCATCCTTGAATGACACTTTGAACACTTGTAGGGGAATAAATATTCAAGACTAGCAGCCCATCATGGATTACATATCAATCAAATGCACAAATCATAGGAGGAAACATCAACTCATTATCATAAGCTCAATGCACACAAAGATGTAGGAATTACATCCAGAACTTCATTCTGCACCAAAATTTCCATTTCATACAAACATGGGAGGAACTACCTTATCCCACACAAGCGAGCTCATCACAACAATATTAAGCCTACATGCAATTTTATCACAACATAACTAAACATGCTCATCAACTTATCTCATGAGATCACATATGTCAACATCATAACCAAATGCAATACAACATGAGATTCAACATATCTTTTCATTCCACACAATTAAGCATGCTCACAAATTTACCTGATAAGTCAAATTATGCAGTAATTAAACTATAGCGATTCAACAAAAGGAACATACAATTCATGAGAGACTCAACTATGTACTACGTACTTCCTCACATGGACCTACACCATATAGGAAGAAAACATGGAAAAAAGATTTAAAAAAATATTACATAATAAAGAAAACTCCTAATTCATTACAAAATCAAGAGAAAGTACTTGCCTCAAGTTTGAATAGGAGTAGCAAGAAAGAGATGAGGATAACGGGACTTCATATCAACCTCGGCCTCTCATGTATCACTCTTAACTAGATTATTCTGCCATAGAACCTTAACGGAAGCTACTTCTTTATTCCTCAACCTCTTCACTTGCCGGTCTAGAATCTCAAACGGAACCTCTTCATAAGAAAGGTTCTCATCAACACCCAAACCTTCTAAAGGAAGTATGGATACCGGATTACCTATACACTTTTTGAGCATAGAGACATGAAATACCGGGTGAACCGGAGACAACTCATTAGGCAAGTTCAATTCATAAGCAACATTTCCAACTCTCTTTAAAATCTCATAAGGGCCCACATACCGGGGACTAAGCTTCCCCTTTTTACCAAACTCATTACCCCTTTCATGGGCGAGATCTTCAAGTAGACCCAATAACCAACCTCAAATTCAAAATCCCTCTTTCTAATGTCGGCATAAGACTTTTTCTGACTTTGAGCCATCTTCAACCTATCTCTTATAAGTCGAAACTTTTGAATAGCCTCATAAACTCTCTCGGGACCAAGAAGAGCAAATTATCCTACTTCAAACCAACCAACCGGAGATCTACATATCCTACCATAAAGTTCTTCAAACGGAGCCATGGCAATACTTGAATGGTAATTATTGTTGTAGGCAAATTCAATCAAGGGAAGGTCATCATCCCACTTACCTTCGAAATCAATCACACACGCTCTCAACATGTCCTCTTAGGTTTCAATGGTCCTTTCCACTTGACCATCTGTTTGAGGGTAAAATGCGGTACTAAGTTTCACTTTAGTACCAAGCCCATCTTGGAAATCCTTCCAAAAGTGCGAAGTAAATTGAGTACCTCTATTTGAAATAATAGAGAAATGAACTCCATGTATTCTCACCACTTCCTTTAGGTACAAATTAGCATAGTCTTCCACCGAATATGAAACCTTGACAGGAAGGAAATGGGCTGGTTTAGTCATCCTGTCAACAATGATCCAAATAGAATCATGTTACCTTTGAGTACGAGGCAAACCTACCATAAAGTCCATATTGACATCCTCCCACTTACAAGTGGGAATGCTTATATCTTGTGTTAGACCTCCCGGTCTTTGATGCTCAACTTTGACTTGTTGGCAATTTGGGCATTTGGCCACAAAGCTCGCTATATCCCTCTTCATTCCGTTCCACCAATCGATCTCTCGTAGGGCATGATACATTTTGGTAGATCCCGGATGTATAGAATATCGAGAACCGTGAGCCTCTTCCAAAATTCTCTCCCTCAATTCATCCACATCCGGCAAACACAATCTTCCTTGGTACCTAAGCACCCCATCTCCCCCTTGGGAAAAAGCCGCAACGGACTTATCAAGAACCGACTCTTTCAATTCCATCAAAGTAGTAGCTAGATGTTGCTTCAACTTAACCTCAACCACAAGTGATGACTCGGAACAATGATGAACCATAAACCCACCCTTGGAGGAATCCCTTAGTTGGACACCTAACCTAGCCAACCTATGTACCTCCCGAACTAACTCTTTTCTCTCATCGTCTATGTGAGCAACACTACGCATGGAAACTTTACTCAATGCATCCGCAACCACATTAGCCTTTCTGGGGTAGTGTAGGACATTCATATCATAGTCCTTTAAAAGTTCCAACCATCTCCTTTGTCGGAGATTCAAATCCTTTTTGCTAAAAACATATTGAAGTATTTTGTGGTCGGTAAACACATCTACGTGTACCCCATAGAGATAGTGTCTCCATATCTTTAAAGTAGAGACTACTGCCGCTAGTTCGAGATCGTGGGTTGGATAGTTCTTTTCATGAATCTTTAATTGTATAGAAGCATAAGCGATTACTTCGCCATGTTGCATAAGGACACACCCCTATCCTACTCTTGAAGAATCACAATATACTACAAACCCTTACGTTCCCTCCGGTAAGGTCAATACCGGAGCGGAGGTAAGCTTATCTTTTAACAATTGAAAAATCTTTTCACAAGACTTCGACCATTCAAATTTAGCCTTCTTTTGGGTCAAAGCCGTTAGTGGAGAAGCAATTGAGGAGAAACCCTAAACAAATCTCCTATAATAACAGGCTTGTCCCAAAAAGCTTCTAATATCGGTAGGGTTTAATGGTGTAGGCAATTTCTTAACCACCTCCGATTTCTTGGGATCTACTTCAATTCCTTCACTTCACACTATATGATCGAGAAACGCAACCGATCTCAACCAAAATTCACGTTTCCTAAACTTAGTATACAACCGCTGGTCCTTGAGAACTTGCAACACCATCCTCAAATATTCCATGTGGTCATTCTCACTCTTAGAATATATCAAAATGCCGTCAATGAAAACAATCACGAATGAGTCAAGATATTGTCTAAACACCCTATTCATAAGGTTCAATAATGCCGCCGGGGCATTTGTGAGATCAAAAGACATTACTAGGAACTCAAAATGACCATATCTTGTTCGAAATGTCGTTTTAGGAACATCAACACCTCTCACCCTAATTTGGTGATAACCCAACCTTAAGTCAATCTTCAAAAAGTGGCTCGCCCCTTGGAGTTTTTTATATAAGTCAATAATCCTAGGGAGCGGGTACTTATTCTTTATAGTGACCTTGTTCAATTGTCGGTAATCAATACACATCCTAAGCGACCCATCTTTCTTCTTCAAAAACAAAACCGGTGAACCCCAAGGTGATATGCTTGGTTGAATAAAACCCTTATCTAGCAAATCTTTAAGTTGAACCTTTAATTCCTTCAATTCGGCCAGGGCCATCCGGTAAGGAGGAATAGATATCGGTTGTCTATCCGGTAAGAGATCTATGCCGAAGTCAATTTCCTGTTCGGGAGGAATTCCAGGTAAGTCATTAGGAAAGACTTCCGGAAACTCCTTTACTACGGGGACTGACTCTAATGGAGGAGTCTCCGACTCAAGGTCCTTAACTCTCACAATATGGTAGATACATCCCTTAGAAATCATTTTACAAGCTTTTAGACATGAAATAATTCAACCTCTAGGGATCAAATTTCCTCCCGTCCATTCTACAATGGGTTCATTAGGAAATTGAAACTTCACAACTCGGGTTCTACAATCTATGGAAGCAAAACAAGCATGAAGTCAATCCATCCCCAATGTGACATCAAAGTCCAACATTTCAAGTTCTACCAAATCAACCAAAGTGACTCTATTGAACAATGAAATGGGGCAACCCCTAAAAAATCTTTTTTCTATAACAAAATCATATACCGGGGTAGACATGGAAAAAGGTTCCTTTAGGGTTTCGGGGAGAACATCAAATTTCGTACCCACTAAAGGAGTAACAAAAGATAAAGTGGCACCCGAGTCTTACAATGCATAAACATTCATTGAAAATACTTGCAACATACCAGTAACAATGTCCGAAGAGCTCTCTTCATCACCTCGGGATTGGAGAGCATATAAGCGATTCTTCTTAGGAGCATCGGAGTTAGACCCACTTACTTGTGCTTGCTTATTCTCCCTTCCTTGAACCTTCAACATATGTCAATCTCTCCTCATATGACCAATCTTTCCATAATTAAAGCAATTGTTTGTGCCGACTAGGCACTTGCTTTGAGGCTTCTTTCCAGACTTTTCACAATTAGGTTTCTCAACATAAGAACCACCACCTATTCCTCCTTGTGGTCTAGGGGTAGACACCCTACCTTTGTTGGGCCTTGGAGCATTGGAAGGAGTTGGGTTGGGAAACCTCTTCGTAAACCTTCGCTCATCTTGACCTTCAAACTTACCCTTAGATTAATTTCCCTCATCGGCCCTTGGCCCCTTTACCTCCCTATTCCTCTTTCTAAGCCTTGACTCTTCAACTTGTTAAGCATGTACCATCAACCTAGAGATATTCATGTCATCATAGAGCATTGACGCCCGACATTCTTCTTCAATAGCATCGAAAACACCGGTGACAAAATGACTTATTTCGTCCCTTGGATTAGAAACCATGGATGGAGCATACTTGGATAACTTCGTGAACTTCAATGAGTATTCTTGGACGCTCATCCCCCCTTGACTGAGATTGATGAACTCCTCAACTTTTGCCTCTCTCTTTTCATGGGGAAAAAACCTATAAAGGAAAGCCTTCTTGAAAATCTCCCAAGTAATGGGACCTGCTCCTATAGCTCTATTATCCCTCCATTTATTGTACCAAGTTTGGGCCACATCCTTCAATGGATACTCGGGCTTCTCAACGAAAGTAATTCACATAGCATACACTATCTTGTAGATCTCCTCTATGAACTCTTGTGAGTCCTCATTGACCTAGGAGCTAAAGAACATAGAAGGATTCTTACGGGTGAAATCCCTCAACCTCGAAGCCATGGTACTAGCATTGGGATTTTCCCGTGGCCCCACATCTCGGTTAGCATGGTCCGTCAAAGCTTGAGCTTAAGTGGTTACGGCTTCAGTTTGTGTCATTATGAGTTGAGTCAAGGTATGTAAGGCCGCTCTTATCTCCATATTATACATACCCCCTACATCAATAGGATCTTGAGGATTTTGAGGAGCTTGAGGGTTTTGAGGAACATAAGGGGGAACCTCCTCATTCACATTTTCCTCTCCCGCCCTCCTAGGATTAGTCCTTCTTGTATTCAAAGCCTATAAGCACAGGAAAAGTATTAGCAGGAAAACTTAATTGAACTAAAACTCTTGAGGCAAAACCAATGAGTACTCATGAAGTCAAAGTTCCTAAGCATCTTATAGCTACTCATTCATAAGTGTTGCGCGCTTCACACCTATGAACAAGACTCCACTCGACGTGGTTTCATAAGACATCAACCCTAATATTATCCAATTAACCTTATACTCTGATACCAAGTTGGTCACCTCCAGAGAGCACCCCTTAGGCGTAACATGGCGTACTTGACCCCGAAGTGGTCTTATACAATCCCTTAGCATACTTGGCATTGCATATAGACATTGAATAATATGGAAATTTAAAACAAAACTTTTCATCATCAATGTCAGAGCGTCTCATAATAGAAAATAGAAAGTAGAATGTCTAGACATCACCATCTCAATGAAACCATCCAAGTACACATAAGAGTCTCAATTAGGGACCGTATCCCTTTACAATAAAATTGTCTCAAAATAACAAGTACATAAGAAGACTAATAGTCTATTACACCATAAGGAAATTAAGTGTCATAATGTGTGTCCTCAAAACTTGAGGACATACCAAAAAGTCTTGGAGAAAGTCTAAATCCAAGCTTGAACCTCTTAGTAGCACAATCACCTCCCGGGACCTACACTTATTAGAAAAAAGGAAGAAATATGGGTTAGCACAAACAATTGTACTAAGTAAGGAAGCCATGCAATTAAAACCATTTAAAAGATGCATAAAACAGACCTTTAGTTGAAAACATGCTACTGCAAGTTAAAAGCCATAATGCATATTCAAGGAACATTTACCCAATCCACATTACAAGGTAAAGACACATTCATGATCATAACAATAAGACATAACCCATACCTTACATATTTCAGTTCCATTTACATCATACCATCATAGGACACCACCTATGACTCCCTTTCAAGTTCACTTGTGCAATGTATATATGAAGTCCCATTACCCCATATATACTAATTAAAGCCATCAAGAAGACAGAAGTGTAGTCACATACATAATCAACATCATAATAGGTGAAACCAACCTTAACATCATTCATACCTTACCACATATAAAGGACTCACACAAGAACTCCTCAAACAACCCACTTGTGTAATGCATAGGTAAAGTCCCATACCCTCACCTATACTAAGTAGTAACCCTCAAGTAATCCTAGTTAGAGTTCATAAGTCATTTACATAAGTCATATTCATACATTATACCATTTTCTTGAAACATAGGGTTATTAGAACTAACCAACATAGACCGTGTGCGCTTACATAGAATCCGGTGTTTTGCTCCCTCACCGAGAGAGAATGTTCTACCTGCCAAGGTAGAACTAACATAATAGCATCTAAGTGGATCCACTAGCTAATACCTATGTGGGCAAACATAATTAAGGAACAATGATATTTCTACTAGAAATCTGGACTTGATAGACGTAGAAGGTTTGTAACTCATTAGACAACATATATATTGGGAACCCAGACTTGCAAAATGTAGAAGGAACCCATATGGGAAGCTGGACTTGCTAAACATAAAAGCCTCCATCTCATATTCATGTTCACTCGGTGCTAATCTCATATGCCATTTAAAGAAGTATTAGGCCTATACTTATACACTAATTCAATAGGGAATGCAATAGGAATTCAACCCATCATTCATCATATAGCTCATAAATTCTAAGATGAGAATAACCTTTCATCATAAAACCATCAGCATATAATAATGTTCATTCATAGCATAGTCATATAGTGTTCAGGAGATTTACCTTCTATGCATCATACCAATTCTACCATAATCACAGCTTAACATTTATGTTCATATCATAGCAAACTTGTCAACACTTGGGGTTGTTGGGAAGAGGAACATAACTCAATCACTACAATTCATAATCAAGTAGCACCTCCACCATAAGTGGATCAATAATTCAATATATGAACATTCATCAATTTGACAAACTTCATTCATAGCCTTCAAGGCTCATACCAACATTCAATCCTAATTCATTGATAATCAACCATCATATAGAGCAACATCATAATACAATAATGAATCCCACAATTACATATTAGATCTTCATCCTTAATTCACCATTAAAGTTATACTAGGGTTTAAAGTAAGAAAGAAAGGGAAACTCATGGGTCTTGTGGGGATTTGTTCAAAAACCATCAACATGACATTAATTCATCCACAAATCATCATATTCCACCATAATTAATTATTATAATTCAATGAAAACACATTTGAAAAGTGACCCACAAAATTGACAGAAAAACCAAGAATTTGGGGAACTTTGAAATCCAATTTTGAGAGGGCCTCTTGGGGAAAAGATCACAACAGTGAAGAGTAACTATACCTTAGTTGATTCCTTGATAATCAATGAAGAAACTCCAAGCAATTTGGGAAATAACCTTGAAACCCTAGCAATCCTAGCTCCAATGTCTTCTTCTTCTTCTTGAGTCTAGAGAGAGAAATATTGGATAGGAGGCGAAGATGAACTTTTTTTAAAAGTGGGTGTTGTGAAAAATGATTTTATTTTGGCAGTATTTTAACATAAAATACCTTAAATAGTTATTTAGAAATAATATAAAACATACCCACTTTTAATTTAACTTAAAAGTAATATTTACGAAAGAGCCCCTTGCCCACATTGACTTGCCAAATAAAACTAAGGCAAAGTCCAAGGGACCATTTAAGGTCCTCGAAATGGTCCACTAGACTTGGACCCTCCCTTGGACTTTGCCTTTGGCTTTTTAAAGCTAAGGCATATCCATGGGAGTATTCAAATGACCTATTAAATTCATATATATATTTATATAAAAATAAAATAGATTATACCCATTTAATTTATACTAAAAAGGAAATTACCAAATGACCCCTTTTTATGCCTCTCTTGGATTGCCCAAAAAAAAACTAAGTAATTGTTTAAGGGACCCTTTAAGGGTTGTGGACGGCTTCAAGTCCGTTGAACCCATACGTGAAGTGTCAACTTTGCCGAAAATGGTTACGGCAAAGTTCACGAGGCCCTTCAAGGACAGTGAACCGCTTCACGTCCCTTGAAGCCTCAAGTGACCTGCCTACTTTACCGAAAATGGCTAAGGCAAAGTTGACGAGGCCCTTCAAGGACAGTGAACTGCTTCACATCCCTTGAAGCCTCAAGTGAACTGCCTTTATACCAAAAAATTGTTAAGGCATTGTTCACGAGGCCCTTCAAGGACAGTGAACTGCTTCACGACATTTGTAGCCTCTCTTGAACAAATGCCATTTGCCCACATGGCTAAGGAAAAGTTCAAGGGAGTTTCTAAGGGCAGCGATGCTTTTCGCCTTCCTTGAACCGTCTCTTGAACTAATACTTGGTCAAAATTTTGGACTCTATTACAACTTCACAATTATTTTAAAAATTCTAAAACTCAAATGTTAGGATTTAGTTTCGCCTATCAATTTTTCAGGTTGTTACAAAAACCTAAATCTCTAGACCTTAAACCCTAAACTCTAAACCCTAAAGCCCTTAACCATAAATCCTAAGCCCTAAACCGTAAACCATAAAACCTAAACCCTAAATCCTACACCCTAAACCCTAAACTCTGACCCTAAACCCTAAACCTAACCTAAAAACCTAAACCTGAAACCCTAAACCGTAAACATTGCACCCTAAATGCTAAACTCTAAACCCTGAACTTTAAACCCTAAACCCTAGCCCCAAAACCCTAAACCCTAAACCCCTTAACACAAAACCCTAAACTCTAAACCCTAAAATCTGAAACCTAAATCCTAAACCCACAACCCTAAACCTGGAACCCTAAATCCTAAACTCTAAACCCTATAACCCTAAACGCTAAACCCTAAACCGCAAACCTGAAACCCTAAACACTAAACACTAAACAATAAAGCCTAAATCCTAAATCCTAAATCCTAAAATATAAACCGTGAACCCTTAACCCTAATCCCTAAGTCGTAAACCCAAACCATAAATCCAAACCCTACAAACTAAACCCAAAACCCAAAACCCTAAACCCTAAAACCTAAACTTTAAACCCTAAACCCTAAACCCTAAACCCTAAACCCTAAATCCATAACCTAAACCATTAATCCTACACCCTAAATCTAAAACTTAAATCATAAACCTATAACCCAAAATCCTAAATACTAATCCCTAAACCCAAACTCTAAACCATAAAACCTAAATCCAAAACTCTAAACTGTAAACTGTAAACCCAAACCCTAAATGCTTAATGCTAAACCATAAACACTAACCATAAACCCTAAACCCTAAATTCTAAACCTTAAACCCTAAACCCTAAACCCTAAACTGTAAATCCTAAACTGTAAACCTTAAACCCCATACCCAACACCTAAACCATAAACCCTAAACCTTAAACTCTAAATCCTAAACCTTAAACGCTAAACTCTAACCCTAAACACTAAACACTAGACCCTAAACCCTAAACCCCTAACCCTAAAGCTAAAACACTAATCCTAAACTTTAAACTTAAAACCAAAAACCTTAAACCATAAACCATATAACCTAAACCATAAACCCTTAACCCTAGACCCTAAACCATAAACTTTAAACCTGAAACACTAAACCACTTAACCATAAACCCTAAGCCATAAACTCTAAACCCTAAACCCCAAACATAACCCTAAAACCTAAATCCTAAACTACGCACCTTAAACCCAAATCTCTAAACCCTAAATCCTAAATCCTTACCCTAATACCTAAACCCTAAACCCTAAACCCTAACCATAAACGTAAACCCTAAACCCAAAACCCAAAACCCTAGACCATAAATCCTAAACCCATAACACTAAACTTGCAACCCTAAACCATAAATCCTCAACCCTAAATGCTAAACCATAAACCCTAAACCCTAACACTAAACCATTAATTCTAAACCCTAAACCCTAAACCCTAAACCCTAAACTTGGAACTAGAAACCTTAAACCCTAAACTCAAAACCCTAAATGCTAACCCTAAAACATTAAACCTTAACCCTAAACCCTAAACAGTAAATCCTAAACTCTAACCATAAATTTAAAACACTAGACCCTAAACCCTAAACCCTTAACCCTAAACTTGGAACCCGAAACCACATAACCTAAACCCTAATCTTAGAACCTAAAACCCTAAACTTTAGACCCTAAACCCTAAACTCTAAACCCTAAACTCCTTAACCATACACCATAAACCCTCTATCCTAAATGATAAAACTTAAACCCTAAACCCTAAGCCCTAAACCCTAAACTCTAAACTTGGAACCCTAGTTCCTAAACGCTACACACTAACCCATAAAACCTAAACTCTTAACCAAAAACACTGAACCCTAAACTCTAAACCCTAAATCCAAAACCCTAAACCCTAAATATAGAAACCTAAACCCTAAACCCAAAACTCTAAACCCTAAACCGTAAACTCTAAAAGCTAAACCTACAACCCTAAATCCTAACTCCTAAAAACTAACCCTCAAACCTAAACCCTAAACCCTAAACCCTAATCCTAAACCCTAACCCTAAACCCTAAACCCTAATCCTAAACCCTAACCCTAAATTCTAAACTATAAAGCTTAAACACTAAATTCTAAAACTTAAACCCTAAATATGGACCTCTAAACCCTAAACCCTAAACACTAAATAGTAAACTATAAATACTAAACCTTAACTCAAAACCCTAAACCCTCAAGTCTAAACCCTAAACACTAAATCCTAAACTCTAAACCCCAAACCCTAAACCCTAAACTCGTAAACACTAAAACCTAACCATAAATCCTTATCGTAAATTTAAAACCCTAGACCCTAAACCCTAAACATGGAACCCTAAATCACATAACCTAAACCATAAACTTGGAACTAAAAACCCTAAACCCTAAACTCTAAACCCTAAACACCTTAACCATAAACCATAATCCCTCTATCCTAAATGATAAACCTTAAATCCTAAACTCTAAACCATAAGCCCTAAACCCTAAAACCTAAACTCTAAACCCTAAACACCTTAACCATAAACCATAATCCCTCTATCCTAAATGATAAACCTTAAACCCTAAACCCTATACCATAAGCCCTAAACCGTAAACTCTAAATCATAAACCCTAGTTCCTAAACACTACACACTAACCCATAAAACCTTAACTGTAAACCCTAAACCCTTAACCACAAACCTAAACCCTAAACCCTAAACCCAAAACCCGAAACTCGAAACTCTACACCCTAAACCCTAAACCTTAAACCGTAAACTCTAAATGCTAAACCTTAAACCCTAAACCCTAAACCCTAAATCTTAAACCCTAAAACCTAGCCCTAAACCCTAAATCCTAAAACCTAATCCTAAACCTTAAACCCTAAACCCTCTACCCTAAATCCTAAACTCTAAACCTTAAACTCTAAACCATAAACACTAAATCCTAAACCTTAAACCCAAAATATGGAACTCTAAATACTAAACACTAACCCGAGACACTAAACCCTAAAGTGAAACACTCTAAATCCTAAATACTAAACTCTAAACCCTAACCCCTAAACCATAAACCCTAACCATAAATCCTTAACCGTAAATTTAAAACCCTAAACCCAAAAACCTGAAACCCTTAACCACATAACCTAAACACTAAACTTGGAACCCAAAACCCTAGACCCTAGACCCTAAACCCAAAACCCTAAACCCTAAACCCTAAACTCTAAACCCTAAACACGAAACCCTAAATAATAAACCTTAAACCCTAAACCCTATGTTGTAAACCCTAAACTCTAAATCCAATACTCTAAACTTAGAACCCTAGTTCCTAAACACTATACACTAACTCATAAAACCTAAACACTAAACCATAAACCTTTAAGAAGAAACCCTAAACCGTAAATATGTAACCCTAAACCCTAAACCCGAAACTCTTAGCCTTAAACTCTAAACTCTAAATGCTAAACCTTACACCCTAAACCCTAAACCCTAAATCCTAACTCCTAAAACATAATCCTGAACCCTAAACACTACACACTAAACCCTAAACCCTAAACCTTAACCCTACACCCTAAACCCTAAACCCTAAACCCTAATCCTAAACTCTAAAGCTTAAACTCTAAACCTTAAACACTAAACCCTAAACCCTAAACGGAACTATAAACCGTAAACAATAAATCGTAAACTCTAAATAATAAACCCTAACCCTAAACCCAATACCCTAAACCCAAAATGCACCTTAAACCCTAAACCCAAAATCCTAAACTCTAATCTCTATACCCTAAATCCTAACCCATAAACACTACACACTAAATCCTAAACCTACAACACAAAACTGTAAACCATAAAATTAAACCCTAAACCGTAATACTAAACCCTAAGCCTAAACCCTAAACCCTAAATTCACAATCTAACCCCTATACCTAACCCCTAAACTCTAATCCTAAACATATACCCTAAGCCCTAAACCCAAAAACCTATACCTTAAACCCTATACCCTAGTCCGTAAAACATAAACTCCAAATCCTAAACCATAAACACTAAATGCTAAACCTTAAACCCTATCCGCTAGGCCTAAACTCTAAGCCCTAAACCCTAAACCTTCCATAAACCCTCAACTCTAAATCCAAAACTCTAAACTTGGAACCCTAGTCCCTAAACACGACACACTAACCTCTAAAACCTAAACCATAAACCATAAACCCTTAACTAGAAACCCTAAACTCTAAATCCTAAACCCTAAATCATACACCCTATATATGGAACCCTAAACCTTAAACCTAAAACCCTAAAACCAAACTCTAAATGCTAAACCTTAAGCCCTAAACACTAAACCCTAAATCCTAACTCCTAAAACCTAACCCTAAACCCTAAACCTTAAACACTAAACCCTAACCCTAAACCCTAAACCCTAGTCCTAAACCCTAAACCCTAAACCCTAAACCCTAAACCCTAAATCCTAAAATCTTAACCTCAAACACTAAAGCCTAAACCTTAAATTCTAAACCCTAAACCCTAAACCCAAAATTGTAAACTCTAAATCCTAAACACTAAATCGTAAACTCTAAATCCTAACCCTAACCTTAAACCCAATACCCTAAACCCTAAACCCTAAACCTTAAACCCTAAACCCTAAACCATAAACCCTAAACTCTAAACCGCAAACCTAAACCCTAAATCCTAAGCATTAAATCCTAAACTATAATCTCTATACCCTAAACCCTAACCCATAAACACTACACCCTAAACCCTAAACCTACAACCCAAAACCATAAATCATATAACCTAAACCCTAAACCTACAAACCTAATACTAAACCCTAAGCATAACCCCTAAACCTTAAATCCACACTCTAACCCCTATACCAAACCTCTAAACTCTAATTGTAAACATAAACCCTAAGCCCTAAACACAAAAACCTAGACCCTAAACCTTATACCCTAAGCCCTAAAACATAAACCCTAAACCCTAAACCTTAAACTCTAAAACCAAAAACCCTGAACGCGAAACCCTAAACCCTAAAGTCTAAACCCTAGCCCTAAACTCCAAGCCCTAAACCCTAAACCTTCCCTAAACCCTAAACTATAAATCCTAAAATCTAAACTTGGAACCCTATTTCTTAAACACTACACACTAACCCCTAAAATATAAACCATAAATAATAAACCCTTAACCACAAATCCTAAACTCTAAACCCTAAACCTTAAATATGGAACCCTAAATCTAAAACCTAAAACTCTAAACCCTAAACCCTAAATCCTAAATCCTAAACCCTAAACCCTAAAACCTAATCCTAAACCCTAAACCCTAAAGCCTAAACTCTAAGCCTTAAACACTATACCATAAACCATAAATATGGAACCCTAAACCTAAACCCTAAACCCAAAACCCTAAATCCTAAAATCTAATCCCTATACCCTAAACCATAGCCCATAAACACTACACACTAATCGCTAAATGTACAACCCAATACCCTAAATCATAAAATCTAAACCCTAAACACTAAATCCTAAACTCTAAACCTTAAACTCTACACCTAAAACCCTAAACCCTAAACCTGAAACCCTAAATATGGAACCCTAAACCCTATAACCTAAACACTAAACCTTAAACCCTCCACCCAAAAATCTAAATGCTTAACCTTAAACCCTAAACACTACATTCTAACTCCTAAATCCTAACCCTAACCCTAGTCCCTAAACCGTAATCCTAAACCCTAAATCCAAAACTACAAACCTTAAACTCTTAACCCTAAACCTAAACCCTCCACCCAAAACCCTAGACCCTAAACCTTAAATCCTAAACCCTAAACACTAAACTTGGAACCCTAAACCCAAAACCCTAAATCCTAAATCCTAACCCTAAAGCTTTAATCCTAAACCCAAAACCTAAACCATAACCCCTATATCCAAACTCTAACCCCTATACCCTGACTCAAAAACACTAACCTAAACTCTAACCTTAAAAATAAATCCTAAGCGCTAAACCCAAAAACCTAGACCCTAAACCCTGAACCTTAAATGCTAAAACATAAACCATAAACCCTAAACCTTAAACTCTAAAGCATAGACCCTAAATATTAAACCCTAAACCCGAAATCCTAGCCCTAAACTCTAAGCCTTAACCCTTATCCCTAAACATAAACCCTAAACCCTAAATCCAAACTCTAAACCCTGGCATAAACCCTAAGCCCCAAACCATAAATCCTAAACTCTAAACCCTAAACCTTACACCCTAAATCCTAAACTCTTAATCATAAACCCTAACCCTAAACCCAATACCCTAAAGCCTAAAGCCTAAACCATAAACCCTAACCCTAAACCCTAAATCCTAAACTCTAAACCTTACAACCTAAACCCTAACCAATAAACACTATATCCAAAAATCTAAATGTTAAACCTTAAACCCTAAACCCTAAACCCTAAATCCTAAATCCTAACTACTAAAACCTAACCCTAAACCATAAACCCTAAATCCTAATGTGATGACCCTAAAATGAAATAGGATGAACTAGAGCTTCGTATGTGTTTTGGAAGTTGGTAAATTGTTAAAATGATGAGTTTTGGCTTTTAAGGTTTAGTTTGAAGAGTTTTGACGTCGAACCTCGTGGGACGACTATGACATTCGGAGACTAGTATTTTGAGCTAATGTGTTTTAGTGGTGTAATGTTACCCTAGTCTTGTTTTAAAAGGGGTTTAACGAGTTAACGTCAAGACATGTGTTAGACTCTATGCTATGAGACCTACTCTAGGTTGGTTGATGGTGCTAGACAAGGAGCCAAGCCAAAAGGGGCAAGCCTTACCCAAAAAGACAAGGTTGTCTCAAGTTCGCTGCTCACTGGCCCAAAGACCATGGGCACCACAACGACCAGTGGATCCCTAGTCGGTCCGTATTCTTGGGCGTGAAGATCACTTGGTCTCAAGGAAGGCAAGGCAACTTCGCCTAGGTGCTGCCTCATCTTCAAGAGCTCCACCACGACTCGTGGTGTGCACCACTGATCGTGGGAGCCTCCATGAAGATGCCTTAGGCCCTTGAGGGCTTGACATGGTGGAGAGGCCCACTGGTCAAGGGACCACGGGCACAACCACGAGCCGTGGTGCCCTTCACGACCCGTCCAAGTGGGCGTGGTCCCTGACGGGGCTGCCTCATTTAAGGGCTTTTGGGTAATCTCTTTTAAATGTTTTTATCATGTGGGGTTGATTTTAAATGGTTTATATCCTTAATATAAATAGTTTTAAGTCTTAAAACCTTCCTTTAACTCCATATTTCAAAGACCCTAATCAAAAACCCCAAAGTTCTTCTCTCTTTATATTTCTCTCAAGCTAAAGGAAGAAGAAGGTGTGGGATGCTAGGGTTTCGAATTCAAGGTTTCCTTGAACAAATTTCTTGGGAATTCTTGATAATAAGGTATGATGGCTCTTCATCTAGGACTCAGCTTCATCCTAGAGTCAATTTCAAAGGATTTTACCATGTTTTCAAAAAGTGACTAAAAGCTTATTTTGAATTCTACCAAGGGTTCTTGTATGAAAATGATTTTAAACATTTGGATATGGATAAATTGATGTTTGTTTGTGGTTTTTGAATGAAATACTCCATGAACCCTTGTCTTCTACAGTACTCTTAAATTTGCTATCTAATAGGTCTATTTCTATAAATTCAAAGTTGATGGAATTATGTGTAAAGTGAATTGTATTGATATCTCTTGTGTTGTTTAATGTTTATTCATGATTAATTGTTGATAATGGGTGAATTAAGGATGGTAAGCCTTATGGGTGAAGTAATGGTGATTTCTTGGATTTTAGTGATTTTGGCTATGGCTTTGGATTATGGTAAGAAAGCTTGAACTCTCTTTATTGAATTGATTGTTGTTGGTAGGTTGAATCCACCTTTGGTGGAAGTGTTATATCTTATTCTTGTGTCGTATTTTTGTGATTTGAGGCCATGAAGGGCATTATATGAGTGTTATTATATTGTTGTATTATTATACACATATGAGGCTATATGTAAAGTCCTATATGAAGTTATATGTAAAGTCTGTGTGAAGCTATAATGTGATGATACTGTAATGGTATTAATGTGATTTTGTATAAAGTGTTATTATGCTAATGTGAAAGCATGTTTCTCTTGAAATGGTGATATGTGGTGATGATGGACTATGATGAGTCTTTATAAGATGATGTCGTAGCTCATATGCTAGACTTGAGTATCGTGTCTTGTGTCATGAAAGCTTGATTATATATGTGAATGTTTGGTTGGGCAATGACTTAGTAATGGAGCTCTTCCTACGAATGTTAAAAGGTGAATTCTAGGCCAAGACTTGAATTGGTACACTTAAGCATTGTGCCTTTTTCATGTGTCTAGATTTCCTAAGCAAATGTATAACCTTGAAGGATGGGCCTTAGGATGATATTCCCTTCTTGAGTGAAATGATAGACTTAGAGATGGATGGAGCCAGAATGGCATGAGAATCCTTATATAAGAAAGTCAAATGAGCTGTCCTTATGAACCTAGATTGGCTATGACTAAGAAATGGGGCCTTTCTTGGGAAGAGGTACTATGAGTTGGTTGAACTAGAAAAGGAACCCTCTCTAGTACATATATGTGAATGAAATTACTCTATGGAAATCAAGGCTAAGCACCCAGTGGATGTGGTTAGGATGGTGGCCTAGTTGACCATGAGATTAGGCATAATGAACATCATTGGACATCTCCTAAACCATGTACCAACTTTGGTTGCTTTTAGTTCTACCCTTGGCAAGTAGAAGAACATCCACAGAGTAGGATAGACTTCAGATTTTATACCCTTCTAGTGTGGTCTATGTCGGTTAAGGCCTATTTCCATCATATGGTATGTGCACTCTAGTATTGGATAGGTTCTACAACTTGTCGGTAGTAGTATGGGATGCTATCTACACATGGCACGAGTAGGCTTAGAAGATGCTAAAGTGAATTCCCTAAGCCTTAGGTCTATTATGTGATTGTCGCCTATATGTTTGTGTGTCTCTTAAATTGTTTTATAAATAATGTTGACTTAGTATGTTATAATGTAATGATAAAACTCTTGTCCATGGTAACTCTTAGGAACACTTAGGTGCATATGAAGAGGTTGTATGGGCGGTCACTTCATTATTCACTTAAGTGTGGCTTAGGGTGACTTGAGATAGAGGCTTAAATGGTAATGAAGGAATTACTTCGCTATCTTATTTAAGTATTGTAACTTGTGTTAATTGAGTTGTAAATGAGGTGAATATGGTCTTATTTGTGAATGGTGACTTGAAACGTGGGTTTACGCTTGTGCTTGTAAAGGTTTGTTAAATAAGGTCTTTAAAGCATACATTTCTTGTAAATGTCCGTTGTGCATGTTTTCTTGCATGCTCATCATACTTAGTACTTATTGTACTAATTTCATATTTCTCTATTATTACAAGTGTAGGTGGTGGAAAGTGACGAGATCCTTTGAGGAAGCTTGGGATATTGACTCTTCTCAAGAAGCTTGGTATGTCCTCATATATTCAAGGACATAGTTGTTATCTTTCTAGTATTTACATTTACACATTGTATAAAACATATATTTTTCTATTGCTGTAAAGGGCCGTGTCCCTAAGATGTTCTATCTGTGTCTAAGATGGTACATGAGACTTACAAATTCTACTTCTTTAAATTTGAAAGATTTTATGAGTATTATGGATTTGTTTTAAAAAGTGTTTTTATTCCTTACGGTTTTTTAATATCGATAATTTATTTGTAAGGGCTAGTATTAGACCTCCAAGAGGTCGAGTACGCATGTTACGACTTAGAAGTGCTCTCGGGTCGTGACACATAAACCCTAAACCTTAACCCTATACCCTAAACCCTAAGCCTTAAATCATAAACTCTAAACCTTAAACTATAAATCCTAAACCCTAAAACTTAAACTCTAACCCTAAACCTAAGCCCTAAACCTAGACACTAGACTCTAAACGTTAAATCCTAAACCCTAAACACTAAACTAGGAACTCTAAATCCTAACCCTAAACTCTTAATCTTAAACAGTAAACTTAAACCTTGAACCCTAAATCCAAACTATAACCCCGATACCCTAACGCTAAACTCTAACCCCTAAACTCTAACTTTAAACAGAAACCTTAAGTCCTAAACCCAAAAAGCTAGACCATAAACACTAAGCCCTAATCCCTAAAACATAAACCCTAAACTCTTAACACTAAACGCTAAACCCTAGCTCTGAACTCTAAACCCTAAACCCTAAACTTTCCTTAAACATTAAACCCTAAATCCTAAACTCTAAACCTTAAATTCGAAACCCTAAACACTAATACTAAACCTAAACCTAAACCCTAAACCCATAATCCAAACTCAAAACTCTAGCCTAAACCCTAATCCCCAAACCCTAAATGCTAAACTCTAAACCCTAAACCCTAAATCCTAAATCCTAAATCATAAACTCTAAATCCTAAACCCTAAACCTAAACCCAATACCCTAAACCCTAAACCCTAAAGCCTAAATCCTAACCCTAAATGCTAAATCCAACACCCTAAATCCTAAACACTAATCCATGTACCCTAAGCCCTAACTCATAAACACTACACCCTAAAACCTTAAACTAAAACCTTAAACCCTAAACCCTTAATATGGAACCCTAAACTCTAAACCCTAAACCATAAACTCTAAAATGCTAAATGCTAAACTCTAAATCCTAACTCCTAAAACCTAACCCTAAACCCTAAACCCTAAATCCTAAACCCTATACTCTAAACCTTAATCATAAACCCTTAACCCTAAACCCTATATCCTAAACTCTAAATCTTAAAATCTAAACCATAAATTCTAAACCCTAACCCAAAACCTAAACCTTAAACCCTAGACCCAAAACCTTAAATCCTAAACCCTAAACACTAAACTTGGAACCCTAAACCCTACACCCTTGCACTAAACCCTAAATCCTAAACCCTAAACCCTAAATCGTAAACTCTTAATCCTAAACCCTAACCCTAAACCCAATACCCTAAACCTTAAACCCTAAAGCCTAAAACCTAAACCCTAAACACTAAACTGTAAACCTTAAACCTTAATCCCTAACCCTCAACCCTAAATCCTAAACGTTAAATCCTAAACACTAATCCATATAATATAAACCCTAACCAACAAACACTACACCCTAAACCCTAAACCTATAATCCAAAACCCTAAACCCTAAACCCTAAACCTTAAACTCTAAACCCTAAACCCTAAACTCTAATCCCTATACCCTAAACCCTAATCTATAAACAGTACACCCTAAACCCTAAACCTACAACCCAAAACCCCAAACCTTAAAACCTAAACCCTAAACTGTATATCCTAAACCCTAACCTTAAACTCTAAATCCTAAATCCTAAACTCTAAACACTAAACTGTAAACCCTAAAACATATACCATTAAACATAAGCCATAAGCCATAAACCATAAACCCTAAACTCTAATTGCTAAACCCTTATCACTAAACATAAACCCTAAATCTTAAATACTAAACTCTAAAACCAAAAACCTAAACCTTAAACCATAAACCATAAACCCTAAACACTAAACACTAAACACTAAACCCTAAACCCTAAACCCTACACCTAAATCCTAAACCCTAAATCCTAAACTCTAAACCTTAAACCCCAAACCCTAAATCCTAAACTCTAACCCTAAACCATTAATCCTAAACCATAAACCATAAAACTTAAACCCTAAACCCTAAATCCTAAAATCTAAACCCTAAGCCCTAAACTCTAAACCATAAACCTTAAACCCTAAACCCTAAACGCTAAACATAGAACCCTCAACCCTAATCTCTAAGCCATAAACCCTAAATCCTAAATACAAACTCTAAACCATAAACCTTAAACCCTAAATCCAAAACTCTAAGCACCAAATCCTAAACCCTAAACCCTAAATCCTAAACTCTTAGCCGTAGACCCTAAACCATAACCCTAAGCCTTAATTACTCAACCATAAATCCTAAACCTTAAACCCTAAATCCTAAACCTTAAACCCTAAAACCTAAACCCAAACCCTAAACTCTAAACTCAAAACTCAAAACCCTAAACCCTAAACCCTAAATCCTAAACGGTAATCCCTAAACCCTAACCCTAAGCCCTAAGACCTAAACCATAAACTCTAAACCCTAAAACTAAACCCAAAAGCGTAAATCCTAAACCTTAAACCCTAACCTTTTGTAATGACTCAGAAAATGATAGGTTCAACTAGAGCCTTAACATTTGGGTTAGTGTGACTTTAGGTCGATGTCTATGTTGTTTTAGAACCTAGATGGAGCAAGGTAGAAGCCTCGGGTACAAGCGAGGGCCTAGACTACCAAGATAGGGTGGTGGAAACCTTGTTACCTGATGATGATTTTGGCAATGGGCTACTTGATCGCCCAAAGGGTTGGGCGAGTCACCCTTAGGGTTGGGCGAATCACCCTTATGCTCTTTTGATCGCCTAAGGGGCTGTCATCTTAACCTTAGTTCTGGAACATTGGGTGAGCTAAGTGAAGCTCGCCTATCTGGTTGGCGAATCGCCCTTTGGTCCCCATCCATCGCCTAGTTCACTGCCCAATTGTCCAATGTGCTGGACCAAAAGGCGAGCTAAAAGGTATCTTGCTAACCTGGTTGGCATGGCGCCCTTTGGCTCCCCTCCATCTCCCAATGATCATCCCTTTTAGTTAGCTCATTGGAACAAATGGTGCACTTGGCAAGTTGCCTAGTGCACTTGGCGAGCCCAAGGTTCCAAAGGGTGAGCTTAGACGGGCAAGGGGAAGATTTCTATGTTACAACTTGTAGGGTCAACTTCAAATGACAATATATATTATCTCAAAACGAATTAGGTGGGCCATTACTATCCAATTAAAGGTCTCTAAGTCCTCCTTCTAATGCCACCAAGTTTGCCAATTTCAGATCTCGGGGTAAAAAGTTATGCCCAAATTAGTGAAACACTGTCAGGCTAGGATATGAAATGGGCGAGCCAAGGGCCATTAGGCGAGTCACCTAGTGCCCTTTGCGAGCCATGAGGTTCAAAGGGTGAGCTTAGATGGGTTTGGTGCAAACTTTTAAGTTTACACTTGGTAGGTCCTTAGTTCCTTTCCAAAGTTGAGTCCACGTTATTTTATTCCTTCCCTAGCAACTATAAGACCCTTTTAGACTTGAATTCCTTTAATTAAGTGACGTTTCAAGAAAACTCAAATCAAATCAATAGTGCTTATCTTCTCCAATATTTCTCTCTCTAAACTCAAGAAAGAAGAAAAAGCCATTGGAGCTAGGGTTTGGTGATTTCAAGGAGCTTCTTCCCCAAATCTTTAGAGATTCTTAATTGAGGTATGGGAGTTCTTCATTCATGGTTAGCTATCACTAAGAAGCCCCTTCAACTATGTTTTCAAATTCCCCAAATATAGGGTTTTTAAATCTAGTCATGGGTCTTCTTCCAAAACGAATTCAATTGTTTAATTATGATTTATTAAGATTGTTTAAGATGATTTATGGTTGGATTAATGGAGTATTGATGGATTTTGAAGAAAATCTCCCTTAGACCCATGATTTCCCTTTGTTCCTAAATTGTGAACTAAGGTATGACTTGATTGATTATGGAAACTTAATAATCGATTTTGTTTATGTTTATTATGTTGTTGAATCATGATATCTCTCTATCTAGCATGATAATTCTAGAAGTTAGGGTTGATCTTGATTCTTAGCCTTGAAAGGCAATTTGCTAGGGTTGTATATGTTGATGAATATTGTATATGAACTTGTTGATCCACTTGAAAGGTGGAGGTGTTTAATTATGATGTAATTACATCATCTAAGTGTGATTTTACACATATTCTTGATTAACCTAAGATTCTAGGGTTATGTCATGAAAGAGGCAAATTGACGGTTTAAATGTGACCCTCCTAGAATGATGAATTTCTTCATGTAATGCCATATATTAGACCACCTAGACTTGAATTGGTTTAGAGTAAAGCTTCTAAACATGGATTGACTTGATCATGATATCATATGCATGTTTGTGAATTATTGAAGTATAATGTGTCAATAATGATGTGATTAATGTATTGATGAGTTGTTGGATCATGGTATTCCCTTATCTATTATGCTATTGCTATATGTTGGGATGAGTTGATCCATACCACTTGGAGGGAACATTGTGAAGGTTTTTGCATATGAATGAAAGATGTGTATAAACTATTGATTCACTTAGAAGGTAAATCTCCTATGCCTAATGTGTAAACTTGGTATTGTTGAAAGGTAGTTCTTCCCTTACCCTTACACTTGAGATTATATGTATTGGCTAGTATGATGATATTGTTGTTGTTGGGTTGTTGCAAGGACAATTACACACTCATACATTTCATGCATAAACATGATTATGATGTAATCAAATGGTGTTATTTGGAAGTATATTTCTCATATGCACCTTTACACATTATTATGCATGAAATGTATATGATCATGTTGATTGAAAGTGCATTCTCATGAGAACACATGATCTTGGTATGAAAGTCATTCTCACATACTAATTATGATTCTAAGGTTGAAAGTACATTCTCACCCTTAATGAATCTAAGAGCTATTTTGATGAATTGTATTGAATGAATGATAAAGTATTCCTTCACACATGTTGATACAATTTAAATACTATTAATGTATAATTTGGGAAATAATGCTTAGCACCAAGTGGATATGGACAATGAGGAAAAGGCCCCTCCGCCAATGCAATAGGGCAGGTCATCAAAGTGATACTCATGCGATGGATTCCCCTCTGCCAATGCAATAGGGAGGGTTTCTAGAAGCAATCTACCTATTCCATAAACTATGTGCCCACATAGGTCTTTAGCTAGTGGATCAACCTTATAGCTATACAATTAGTTCTACCTTAGGCAAGTAGGACATCTTCTTTCAGTGTGGGGTTACACGACACCAGATTCCATGTAGCTCACATGGTCTATGTCGGTTATGGTAATTTTTCCCTAAATAATAAAGATAATAATGAGACATGAACTATACTATGACTTCTTGATGAGTTTACGTAGTAGGAGTGGGGGTATGGGACTTAACTCCCACATTGCACAAGTAGACTTAGTAGGATGTCATGTGATAGTTCCTTTGCATTATGATGAGATTTGAAGGCATGCATGTATATTGAATGGATGGTTGTTATGAAGGACTTTCCTTAAAATTCAAGTAATGTACATGACTATTTCCTTATTTGTGACCATTGATTATAATGAGGTCTAAAGATGAAATGCATGACTAAGGTAGCTTCAAAGGAATACTTAATGGGGTTAGAATTATGGGATGCTAATCACACATTGCACAAGTGTTCTTTATGGGTTACTAAGGCAATGGCTTTACTATGAAATTAGTATGAATGTGATATTCGCTTGTTTTGTACATTGTAAATGCATGTTAGTTACCATACATTGCACAAGTGTGTTTTAGAGGTTGCTTATGTGATGATTACTTCGAGATGTGATGGTCTTGGTATTTAACCTTGTATTATTGTATAATTGGAGACTATGTATTGTGAAGATTGGAATGTGTATTACATTGATGTTGGAGACTATGCTTGTTATTATAATGATATCTCTCAAGTTATAATGAAATGTATATGAGTTGCCTCATTGTAGCATTCTCCAACTATTTCAAAGACGATGTTCAAAAATGACATAAACCATGATTTCAAATGAAATGTCCCTTTCTCATGCATGTTTTAATGTTTTTGTGCATGGCTTCCATACTTAGTACGTTTTCGTACAAACCCCTTCTTTCTACATTTTCACCAACTATAGGCTTTGGAGATATAGGATTTCATTCTCATGGCTAGGTTCATAGGAGATCAAGAAAAAGAAAATTGGTGAGTCCTCATTACATTCGAGGATAAAACCATATGTCCTTTATTGCCTTTCTATTATGTTTTAGATTTTTTTTATAAGGGCGTTGTCCCTAAGTTTGTATCTTCAAGAGTTTATTCCCAGTATAATAGATGGTTTGAGACATAGTATCATAGATACTCTTTCATTTTATTAAGAGACTTCGAATGTAAACAACAGTTTTCAATTCCGCGTTATTTTCCTATGCTTTAATCTTTATAAAAGTTATGAGGCTTGTATGTGACCCCTTCGGGGTCAATTACGCTGTGTTACTCCTAGGGGGTAACCCCGGGTCGTGACACCCCTAAACCTACAACCCTAAACTCTATACCCTAGCCTAAACCCTAAACCTTAAACCCTAAATCCTAAACTCTAAACCCTAAACCCTAAACCCTAAATCCTAAACTCTAAACTCTAAACCCTAAACCCTAAACCCTAAATCCTAAACACAACATCATAAACTCTAACCCTAAAACCTAAACCCTACACCATAAACCATAAACCCTAAATCCTAAACCCTATACCCTAAACCCAAAACCCAAAACCCTAATCAATAAACCTAAACCCTAAACTCTAAACTCTAAACCCTAACCCCTAAACTCTAAACCCTAAATGCAAAACCTGAAATCCTAAACACAAAACCCTAAACCCTTAACCTTAAACCCTAAACCCTAAACCATCAACCATAAACCACAAACACTAAACTCTAAACCCAAAACCCTAAATCCAAATGTTAAACCTTAAACACTAATCCATCAAACCTAAACCCTAAATCCTAAATCCTAAACTCTAATAACTAAACCTTAAACCCTAAAGCCTAAAGCCTAAAGCCTAAACCCTAAACACTGAACCCTAAACACTGAACATTGTACGCTTAACCCTAAACCAGAACCCTAAAACCTAAACCCTACACCTTAATCCTAAACCCTACATCCTAAACTCTAAAACTTAAACCCTAAAACCTAACCCTAAACTATTAATCCTAAACCTTAAACCTAAACTCTAAACCTTAAACCCTAAATCCTATATCCTAAACCCTAAACCCTAAACTCTAAAGGCTAAACATGAAACCATAAACTATAAACCATAAACTTTGAACCCAAAACCTTAAACCGTAACCCTAAACCCAAACGATAGACCATAAACCCTAAACACTAAAATCTAAACCCTAAACCCTAAACCCTAAACCATAAGCCCTAAACCTTAAACCTAAGCCATTAATCCTAAAACCTAAACCTAAAACCTAAACCAAAAACCCAAATCCTAAACCCGAAATGCTAAACCCTAAACCCTAATCCCTAAACCTATATTCTAAACCCTAAAACCTAAATACTAAACTCTAAACCCTAAACAATAAAACCTAAACCGTAAACACTAAACGTTAAACCTTAAACACTAACACTAAACCCTAAGCTATAAACCCTAAACCATAAACCATAAACCATAAACCCTACACATAAACCCTAAATGCTAAACCCTAGCCAAACCCTACACACTAAACTTTAAACCCTAAACACTAAACTTAGAACCCTAAACAATAAATTTCAAACCCTAAACCCTATACTCTAAACTCTAAATGCTAAACCTTAAACCCTAAATGCTAAACCCTAAACCCTAAACCATAAACCCTAAACCCTAAACCATAACCTTAAACCTTAAATCCAAACTCTAAACCCTAAACCCTATATCCTAAACTCTAAACCTCAAACCCTAAACCCTAAACTCTTAGCCCTAAACCCTAACCCTAAACCCTAAACCATAA
This sequence comes from Solanum gracilifrons, assembly GCA_029582605.1. Classification (NCBI taxonomy): domain Eukaryota; kingdom Viridiplantae; phylum Streptophyta; class Magnoliopsida; order Solanales; family Solanaceae; genus Solanum; species Solanum gracilifrons. Next base: position 76,827 of record JAJOOH010001072.1, read on the forward strand.
ACCATAAACCGTAACACTAAACCCTGAATCCTAAACCTTAAATCCTAAACCTTAAACCCTAAAACTTAAACCCAAAACAATAAACCCTAAACTCTAAACCCGAAACTCTAAATCCGAAACTCTAAACCCTAAATCCTAAACTCTAAACCCTAATTCTTAACCCTAAACCATAGACTCTAAAACCTAACCCTAAACCCTGAATCCTAAATCCTAAGTCTTAACCCCTAAACCTACATCCCTAAACTCTAAACCCTAGCCTAAACCCTAAACCTTAAAGCTTAAATCCTAAACTTTAAACTGTAAACCATAAATCCTATACCCTAAACCCTAAACCTTAGACCGTAAACCCTAAACTCTAAATCCTAAACACTAAGCCTAAACTCTATACCCTAAACCCTAAACCCTAAACCCTAAACACAAAACTATAAACCATAAACCTTAACGCTAAACCCAAAACCCTAAACAATAAAACATAATCCCTAAACTCTATACTCTAAACTCTAAACTCTAAACTCTAAACCCTAAACCCTAACCCTAAACTTTAAACTCTAAATCCTAAACCGTAAATCTAAAACCCTAAACACTAAACCCTAAACCCTAAACCTTATACTTTAAACCCTAAACCATAAACCATATACCACAAACCCAAAACCCTAAACCCAAAACCCTAAACCCTAAATGTTCAACCTTAAACCCTAATCCCTAAACTCTAAATCCTAAACCGTAAACCCTAAATTCTAATTCCTAAACCCTAAATTCTAAACACTAAACATTAAACCTTAAACACTAAAAACTTAATACTAAACCTTAAACCTTAACCCTAAACCTTAAACCCTAAATGCTACACTTAAACCCTAAACCATAATCCTAAACTATTAATCCTAAACCCTAAACCTATCGCTTCCTCATTTCTCTATTGTTTTCTCTTTCTAAAATTTTACTCTCAAAAATACCCTCAGCAAGCGGTCGAAGTAGCAGTTCACTGGAATCGCGATAGAGCCACCGGGGATGCAGCTCCAGCCACCGGATCAATCCCATTCGACGCGCAACTCTAATATGAACAAACCCCACACGGGCGCCTCCTCAGAATCGTCCGACAACTCTTCAAAATTGCGAAGAATTGAAGTGAACCATGTCGTGATTTTAGAGTAAGAGTTGGACTGGGCTCTTAAAATTATTTCCCTGGAAAATTCTGGGATTATTCACGTTAAAATGCCAGGGAATACTGAATCTACATCTAATGATCTATCTTTAGTCCAAAAATCAAAGGATTCCACCAACCCAATTGAGAGAACTACTAGGGCGATTTTGGAAGGAATCGACTGGAATCTCCAGAAGTGCGCCCTCATATTCGACTAATTTCTAATGGTCTGAATGAGATTTCAACTACTGGGGAATCTTCCCCAGGCTAGGGAGTACATCTTGCAGAAATTTCTAACCATTTTAATGGAGGAATCACCGGTGAGAGAATTTTCGTTGATGACGTCGGAGCTTCAGTCATCAAGGAGGACCAAAGGATACATCAAATGACTGTCACTGATGAAAACAATCACCTCCAGGTAGCAATTGTCAATGCTAAACAACATCTTAACATGAATGTTTCTTCCACTTGGGAAGGGAGGGACATTACAAGTCCCAGTGATCAGAAGGAAAATAGTCCATCAAATTTAAACGAAGTAGATGATGCACATGAAAATTTGGAGCTGAAGGATGATAACAATACATCAAAGGTGTAAGTTGCAGGGGAGGACTCGAATACTACTCGACTTACTAGCATCCTGAATCAGGAGAATAATCAAGTGAAGGATCAGGTTCAAAACCAAGGTAAAAACAATTCAAGTGCACAACAACACAAGGAGAGCAAGCGCAGTCAATAAGGAGAGCAACATAATACCAGGGAAGTGATCATCATAAGCCCAGAATCGCAGGAAGAGGCAATGCAAGCACGTAAGGTCTCTAAATCTTCTGATAAGTTAGTTGTTAAAGAAGTACAGAGTATTGTAGAGCTACATAAACTTAGAGAGGTGTAGGCTGGTAAGTCTTCGAAATCCCAATTAAATGTTATTGTGATTGATAAAGTCCTTACTTAGCTGTATCATAATGCAACTGAGAATATGAGTGCTGCCCAGAAAAGTGTTAATCAAACACAGGTACATGTCAATGAGATCAGACCAAAACATGGGAATGGAGAATCTGTACATACACAACACAACAATGGAAAGTTTGTTAGGTACCATACCCCTCAACAAAGTCAGTTCCCCCAAATTTCCAACAATTTTGCTAGACATCATCCCATGCTCCACAGAATAAGCAAGTGTTTCAGGATCACTTCTTTCCTAAGGAACCAAACAAACATAATGCGCAGCACTAACCTAAAAAGGATGTAGTTCAAGAACCTGCTCCCTACACTGTGGTTCAAACTTATGCTGCCAGACTTAGATACAACCAGGCCAAGAATACTGCTCCTGTAATGTTTGAGAATCCTAAGGTCACCACCAAGCAACGAAAGATGGTTGTGATATTTAAGGAGGAGGATTTTTTGGCAAATTGGGCTACAGATTGCAGGTTCACCCTTATTGGGAAATTCAGTAATGCAATGCCTAAGATAGAGATGCTCAGAAAGAGTTTCATAACTCAAACTAAATTATCTGGAGGAGCCAAGATAGCTCACTACATTTGTAGGCATGTCTATATTGATCTTGAGATTGAATTGGATTATATTACTGTTTAAACAAAGCAAAAAATGACCATAGAGGGTCAGCTTATGAGGATCCAAACCTGGATTCCCACCTTCAAACCTGAAGAGGAAACCCCCTTTGTACCTGTATGGGTATCCCTGCCAGGGTTACCATGGCATTGTTATAAGAAAGAAATCATAACTGCCCTCTTGTCTCCTATTTGGAAGGTTATTAACCTTGACAATGCATCAGCCCAAAAAACAAGAGGTAGTTTGGCCAGGGTAAGAATCCAGATTGACCTTACCAAAGAAAAGCAAGAAACATATTTGGTTTGGTTATGATGAAGAAGATTTGACTAGAAGAAAGTGGCAAGCCATTGAATATGACAACATACCAGACTATTGTAATTATTGTAAACATCAAGGGAACATGATACATGCATGTACAATCAAACAAAGGGATGAGGAGTACCAAAAAAGAAAGGAGATGGAAGCAAACAAGAAAAGTAAGCCAAAAGGTGAACAAGAGAAACAAGACAATAGAACTATCCCAACCATAGGAGAAGACAAGCAAACTGATATCAAGTCCAAGGAAAACTCACAAGTATAGCAGGAAAAGGAATATCAAGAATAAGATGACCAGTGGCAGATTCAGAAAATGAAACAACATAAAAATCAGAACCAGGTCAATCCCAGGACTGTGTAGAGATCTAGATCACCTCAAATTAAAGAAAGCATGGACCATGCCCCACAACAAGCAGCACAAACATGTTTAACTCACACCATTTCCAGTCATCACATTTATAGTGATTTAGATATGCAGGAATAGCCTATCACAGACAAGACTGGAGAGGACACCAATAATAAATCAGTTTAGCAAAAAGATCAAGCAAAGCATAAATCAGGTAACGATTCACCATCAACAAATCATCACAACAAAAAGCATACTCGGAATAATCAAGAAGCAGTCAGTCATAACAGCAAGAATACATGTATTGAATTAAGTCTCCCATCACCCCATGACCCCAATACTATACATGTGGAAACTTATGTGAATGTTGTTGATGTTTCTGGAGGGATGGATGGAGGGAAGAACGAGAAACCAATTAATTTGTAGGATGGGTAACCAAAGGGAGGGCATTGACTCATATTCTGCATGAGGGGTAATAATCTGACTATCTTAGAGACTATAGAGCCCCTGCTACCCCTCAAAACAAGAAGAACCAGACACAAAATCAGCATGCAGATGATCAACATATACAGAGCATACGCAAGGAAAATGAAGTTGCAGAAATTAGTAATCAGGGACAGTTACAATTTGGTACTGATGGGAAGCACATCACTGGTATTCAATAGGAGAAGGAAGGAATAAATTATCAGACTCCACAAATTACTAAGGTTACAAGGGAACCACCTGATAAGCCTCCTAACAATAAATCTCAAGCCATATTAAGCAAAAAAAGGAGAGATGCAATAAAAAATAGACAACAAAAGGAAATAGGTACAAACAATTGGCAACAGACACATAATTATATTGATGAGGAATTTGATTAATATGGGGTCAACAATTCTGAGGACGAATATGATCATGACACGCAGTCCATTGATGATGATAAGGATGAAGAGGAAGAGATCAATAACCAGCTAATTAAGGCCTTTGGCTCCACATTCCATACTGAATATCAAGAAGAGTTCCAAGAAGTCACTGGGAAACAAGGCTTATCTCCTAGAGGAAGAAAGGAACCAAGGCAAACCACTAAATCCAACAGCACATCTGTTACCATTAGCCAACCAAATACTAGAGCTAAATGCAGAGGTTTATGATGATTAAAACCCTTTGCTGGAATGCTAGAAGTATCAACACCCAAGGATCTTTGGAAATGATTCAAACTCTCAAGAAAATACGCAATCTTACCATGATTGCAATTCTTGAACCTTCTGCAGATAGTTCTCAAATCAACAGTTATAGAATTCAGCTTAACATGGACAAGGCTCACAGTAATCCCAATGATAAAATTTGGATATTTTGGGCTGGAGAGTTTGACTCTAAAATTCTTGAAACTGATGAGCAGCACACTACATGTGAACTGTAGCACTCAGATTACCCCAAGAAATTTATTACTTCTTATGTTTATGCCAAATGCAAAGATCAGCTCAGGAGGCCTTTGTGGGATAAACGCTTGCAAGTTTCTGAATATGACCTTCCTTGGTGCACTATTAGAGACTTCAATGTTATCAGTTCCACTCAAGAGAAACAAGGAGGCATGGACTACAACATGAATAAGATCTTTGAGTTTATTAGTGTCATTGAGGCTTGTGGGTGGAGTGACATTAGGTACAATGGTCAACCAGTCACTTGGTGCAACCAAAGAGCTGAGGAGGCTAGGATTTGGAAGAGGCATGATAGGGCCATGGTGAATGATAAATGGATTGAAATTATGCCTCAAACCACTATTACCCTTATTGTTGGAAATGACTATGAGACAAGATCAAGGTACAAAGTATTTCAAATTTCTTAACTGTTGGACTGAAAATCCTAATTTATATGCAACTGTTAAGGCATGTTGGGAAAGGGAAGCTTATGGTAATCCCATGTGGTCCTTACACACTAAAATGATGATGCTGACTAACACTCTGAGTAATTGGTCAAGATTGGAGTATGGAGATATCTTTGCAAAAGCAAATGAGTATGAAGAACAGGTAAGAGGTGCTAAAGAAGCACTCATTACTGCTAATACTGAAGAAAACAGGTCCAAGCTGCATAACATCAATGCCCAATATCTTAGATACTTAAAGCTGGAGCAGTCCATTCTCCAACAGAAAACTCAGTTACATTGGTTCAAGGAGGGGGATGCAAATACCAAGTATTTTCATGCCCTTATGAGGGGAAGAAGGAGGAGACTTTTCATTCATAGAATTTGTACAAAAGAAGGAGATTGGATACAAGGAGATGACAACATTGCGAAAGAAGCGTGTCAATACTTTCAGAACATATTCACTTGGCATACTGCCAGAATCAGTAAAGATATTCTACAATGCATTCCCAGAATGGTTACTCAAGAACAAAACTAGATCCTTGACAGCACTCCAACCATGGATGAATTGAAACAGGTGGTCATGTCTATGAATCCTCATTCAGCACTAGGTCCTGATAGAATAGGAGGAAAATTGCATTCACTGGCGGTAGTTCAATCCTTTTTTTACTGACCACATTATGCCTAAGTTCATGACTCATGCATGTTTGGTACTCCTCCCTAAAGTGGACCATCCAAACAAGCTTAATGAGTTTAGACCTATCAGCCTCAGCAACTTCTCCAACAAAATCATTTCCAAAATTCTTAGCACCGACATGCTCCTATCCTCCCTAACCTAATCTCAGAAAATCAATCTGGTTTTGTTAGGGGCAGGAACATCTCTGAAAAACATCATGTTGGCCCAAGAAATCATTCATGGCATTAAAAAACCCAAAGAAGGAGATAATCGTGTGATCAAGCTTGACATGGAAAAAGCCTATGACAGAGTGTCTTGGTCCTATACTTGTCTGGTCTTGAGGAAAATGGGGTTTGGAGAGCTTTTCATAGATAGGTTTTGGAGAATTATGAGTAACAACTGGTACTCTGTGATCATTAATAGCAAAAGGCATGGATTTTTTCACTCCACAAAGGGTCTCAAACATGGTGATCCCCTATCACCAGCCCTATTTATTTTGGGGGCTGAGGTATTATCCAGAATGCTAAATCTTCTTCATCAGAATCAGATGTATAAGGGGTTTCAAATGGAACTCAGAGGCCCTCAGATTAATCATTTAAGCTTTGCTGATGATATTATCATTTTCACATCAGGAACCAGGCAGTCTTTGCATCTTATTATGAAGACATTTTCTACGTATGAGGCAGTCTCTGATCAACTCTTAAACAAGTCCAAAAGTCATTTTATGGTCCCTTCAATTACCAGTCCTGATATCATTGCTAGGATCAAAGATATCAGTGGGTTTAGCAGGAAAGAAAGCCCCATTAATTACCTAGAATGCCCCATGTACATTGGTGGACAAAGGATTATATATTATTCTGAATTGGTGGACAAAGTGGTTAAGAAAATTAGTGGTTGGCAATCCAGAATTCTAAGTTTTGGAGGTAGAGTCACTCTAGTGAAACATGTGTTGCAATCTATTCCTATTCACACTATGGCTGCGATATCTCCTCCTAAAACTACCATCAAATATTTGAAGAGCATCACTGTTGATTTCTTCTGGGGAATGGACAAAGAAAGGAAAAAGTATCATTGGGCTTCATGGGAAACACTCAGTTATCCTTATGATGAAGGTGGTATAGGGGTGAGACTCCTCTCTGATATTTGTACTTCTTTTTAGTATAAACAATGGTGGACCTTCAAGACAAAAAACTCTCTATTGGGACAATTTTTAAAAGCTAAGTATTGTCAAAGAGTCAATCCAGTGGCCAAGAAATGGGATACGGGACAATCCTTGGTTTGGAAATACCTTCTTAGAAACAGACCTACTGTGGAGCCTCACATTACCTGGAAAATCCATTCAGGAAGCTGTTTTTTTTTGTGGGATAATTGGCTTGGGTATGGACCTTTGGCTGATCACATGGACAATATTTCTAGTTTAAATAATCTCCAAGTTTCACATTTTATTGAAGAAGGACAATGGAAGGAAAGCTTAGTGAGACAACATGCTCCCCCTCTCATTGTCCCTATCATCCTTAATACTCATATTCAACAACATGAAGATGTTCCTGATGAAGCAGTCTGGACTCCTGCATATAGTGGTCAGTTTTCTATCTCATATGCATGGGAAATTATTAGGAAAAAACATGCGAAGGCCTTATCAACACTTTCATATGGCATAAAAATTTCCCTTTCAAAGTGTCTTTCTTTATTTGGAGAGCTTTGAGAGGAAAGTTGCCAACCAACGAAAAGCTTACCAGCTTTGAAATTGAGCCAACCAACTATTACTACTGTCACAGACCAGGGAGGGATGATATTAATCACATTCTTGTATCTGGAAATTTTGCCAATCACATTTGGAAGGTCCGTGCAGCACTGATGGGAATTGAACACTCATGCAGAACTGTGAGAAGTTTATTGATGACTTGGAGAAGTAGGCAACACACCAACGAGGTTCACAAACTTTTAAATCAAGCCCTTTTTATTTTCATTTGCTGGAATCTGTGAAAAAATAGGTGCACAGTTAAATATAGAGGTAAGCAATCCAGTATTGGTAGAGTCAAGTACCTCGTATTCAAAGACATGATGCAATTATTTATCACTGTGTTCCCATACCTGCATTGGCCCAACAACTGGGAAGAAGTGATCCGTATGGTAGAAAAATGCAGGCATGAGCTTAAGGTAATCCCAGTTGGTTGGGACAAACCTATAATGGGAATGTACAAGCTGAATACCGATCGTAGTGCCCTTAGCAATCCAGGTAAAATTGGGGGAGGAGGAATTCTAAGGTATGACCAAGGCAATATGGTCTATGCATATGCTATACCTCTTGCATTTGGTACCAATAACAAAGCAGAGATACAGGCAGCTGCACATGGAGTCAATTGGTGTGTCCAACATGGATACAAGAAGATTAATTTGGAGGTGGATTCTGAGCTGCTTAGAAAATGGCTCAATCACAACAGCTCAACACCTTGGCAGCTTCAACACCACATACAGGAACTTAAAAATATCAGTAGTCAGTGCGAGTACTTCCAACGCAAATATAGCTCAGGGAAGCTAATTGTATAGCTGATCATTTATCTAAATGGAGTTATAGGCAAGATATTATTCAACATTTCTACACTTATCATCAACTACCAGGTGCATCTCAAGGAAGCTACATTCTGGAAAAAATAGGTATGCAAAATTTCATAAGAAAGAGACTTAGAAGAATTAAACAACATCCTTGAAGTTGTGTGCAACCTTTTCAACCTGGCTATGATTTGATAATTATAGCTTCTTTGAATAGGTATAGGTTTTCTTTTCTTACTTTTCTAAGGGGAGAGTCTAACTTATTTACGATTTCTAGATTCTCTGTATCGAGAGGAGTCCTCTCTTTTAGGTGCTTAGCTTCTAGGTTTTCTTTTCTATAGAACGGGGATAAATTGACTATCCTTAGTAGAAAGGTCGACTGATGAACCACCATAGGATCGGAGGTTAGGTTTATATCCCTCTCCTTGTACTTTGTTTGTTTTTAATAATATTAAGGCCTGGGGGTGTTGCTAAGCCCTTAACTACCCCAAGGGTCGTTCAAAAAAAAAAAAAAAAAAAAAAAACCTTACACCTTAACCTTAATCCTAAACCCTACAC
>JAJOOH010001073.1:0-103446 GCA_029582605.1 Solanum gracilifrons
CTTCCTGAGGTCGTTAACGTGATATTTTGACTAAGGTCAACTTTTCAAGGTTCAAAAGCTCCAAAACAAGGAAACAAACCTAAAACCCAAACAAACAACAGCGCGACCGAACAGTCAGTGCCAGTTTTATGACTTGGGGTCGCTATAGGAATGCTCTAAATGCCAAAATGAATGCACCAACTCAAAAATGATATGGAGGGTCATTACAGATATAAACTACTAATTAATCAAATATTTAAGTAAAACCAAATTTTTTAGACGATTTTTGAATATCTATAAAATATACTAATTATATAAAAAATTATATAATAAAAAAAAATATTTATTATTTTAAAAATGCTAAAAAGTGACAAAAATACCTTAAAAGTATCTTGAAAAATAATTTGAAATTTATAAAACTAATTATTTCAAATCATTTGAAATTGAAGAACTTCAATGATTAATTCATATCGTTGAGGGTCAAAATTAGGTGTCAACAACTGTCCATCATTTGACTTGGATTGATGATATAAATTTGAGGGAAATGAAATTAACGAATCCAATTTTGACCGATGAGATCTTCATCCTTCCGAAAAGGGATTTTGTTACGGACTTTAGCAATTATGGAGGAACTCTGGTATCGGGTTTCCTACATATCTTAGACAATATGAGATTTAGGCCACTTGTAGTTCGATACGCTGTTTTTAAGGCATAAATCTAAAAGAATTCAAAAGCTATCCCGACATCGAATTATGAAGGGACCGGAATGCTCGAGAATGAGATTTAAAAGATAATGTTGGAGTACAACTGAGTTTTCAACATTGAGCTCGCCTACATATCCTTAAACATTAGGAATCAGGTTTCTTTAGTTCTACTCTATTGGATAAATAGAAAACATAGTATGCAAGATAAGATTTGGCTATGGGAGAGTGACTAATAAGCCGAGTTATGAAAAAAAAGCTTGACAATGTCATAACCATGAATGTGGGGCCTTTCACACTCATAAATGAGAATTTACACGGACATAATTTCAAAAGATCTTGGTGTATTGTCACTCGAATTGGAATTCTTCTTCAAGAGAAAACTAAAATATTCCGGATGCGAAACCAAAATTAATAAATCTAAAGAAAAACCCACATGCCTTCTAATATGAGTGTGGTTTGATTATAGTGGATGTCGCTCCTTAGTTCGCATCATAAGAGTTTGATACTTCTCTTCAGACTATGTCCCAGTACACTGCTAAGAAAAAGTTCCACGTTGTGTTGCATCCCTGTTGATGTCGTCTGCACCTGTGGTTTGATTTATGAATTCATCTTCTTAGATGCTCTCGACTAAGATTGAAATAAACTTGTTTGTAGAAATTGTAATTAGAAAAAAGAGGTAGCCTCTCTTACGGTACTTTTCAGTTATCTTCTTGCACATTTCTGCGCATATGCCATTGTAATTGGTTTTTTGAAGTCACTATTGCGCTTTCAAACACCATATGTCCATTACAACTCATAATATGCTGAGGATTTGGATATTTCATTGCTTGCTTTCTGCATGGCAAACTCTAGTGATCTCTGCAATGAGTAAGATGACTTGATAATAATCACACTACAATGAGATGGATGCTCGGTAATAGTCCAACTATAATGAGATGGATGGCTCAATAACATTCCAATAATAACTAGGTGGATGCTCAATAATATTTCAACAATAACTAAGTGGATGGTCGATAATATTTCAACTGTAACGAGGTGGATGCTTGATAATAATCAAATTATAACGAGGTGGATGGATCGATAATATTCCAAGTGGATGGCTTTATAATATTGGCTACTTAGCTCGCGTCCTAAGAGTTTGATACTCATATTTGGACTATGTCCAGTTTGCTTCTAAGAAAAAGTTCAATGTTGTGTTGCATGCTTTTTGATGGCTTCTGCACCTGTGGTTTGATTTGAGAATTTATCCTCTTGGATGCTCTCGACAAAGAATGAAATAAAATTGTTAGCTGAAACTAAAATTTAAATAGAGAAGTGATATGTTTTACCGTATTCGGCACATGTTCTTTTCTATAATTTTTCTTACATCAGCCTCTATCAGTTTTGACGCAGTAGGTAATGACTTCATATGATGTTATAATGATGATGACTTTCTCGTCAATGCTATATTGATGATGACGATGCTTCATTGATAGGATGATGATACTCCATTGGCAAGATAATATTGATGTCCTTCTGGGTGATGACATTGATTCTCCATTGATAGGATGATGATCCATTGAAAGGATGATGTTGATTTCCATCTGGGTGATGACGTTGATTCTCCATTGATAGGATGATGATTCTTCATTTATGATCCATTGGCAGGACTATGTTGATCCTTTGATAGAATGTTGTTGATACATGGTAGGATGATCATATTCCATCTATAAAAGGAAGATGATGTCCTTCTGGGTGATGGTATTATCTCATTTGATAATACTGTAGAAATTTCCATCTAAGTGATGGTATTATCTTATTTGATAATTCAATTCATTTTTTTTCTCTCCACCTGGACCAACACACCGACTCAGCTTCCATTAGTATAGTACTGTGTGCTTGTGTAGGTGAAGTGAAGCTTTTGTTGATTGATTCTAGACAGGTCTCTCGTCCCCTCCTTCAATATCATGATTGGTCGACCAGGCCATATCATGAGTGAATAGAAAAAAAAAGGTACATAGCTGTTCCAGCTGAAATACTTGGAATAATTCTACCACTTCTACTAGGACTAGCCTTTTTAATGCTAGTTGAACTTTAAGTAATGGCTTTTGTGCAACGTCGAAAGGGTCCTGATGTAGTGGGATCGTTTGGTTGTAATATTGTAGAAATGTCCCTCTGAGTGGTAAAGATGATGTCCCTCTCAGTGGTTCACATTACCACGTCTGATATAGACGGGATTTGTGAATATTCTTCAGACGTTCATGATGCTAAAAATGTGATATGATGTCATTGAAGATGCTTGTACATGTTGAGAGTTATATTTTCACTTGTTCCTATTTTGAACACTTTGTTTTCGTTCTAACTCATGTTTTGCTGGGAATTTGAATGAGGTTTTGTTGCTTGTGTTCTGAACTCTTTCTTTTTCTTCTGAAAAAACATTAATGACTTTCCTGCATCCATATAAAAGTTTTCAATTTTGGAGAGCTCCTCGCCCTTTTTACTTCTCCATATTCATTCAATGGTGGTATATGATGAACTTGAGGCAATCTTATAGACCTACATCCATAGAAAATTGTTAGTTTTTAAAACAAATTGATCTGTGTTGACTTCTTCAATCACTTGTTTCTTTGTACTATTATTGCTCCGATCTATTGCTTCTCGATAGACAATACAAAACATTTTATGCAAAAAAATTTGAAACATATAGATAAAATCTTTAAGAAAAAGGTTTTCAAAAAGCTGCATTTGAAAAGGATCATTGAAAAGTATCATGTCACATCAAGCTTAATGAATGCATTTGGGGTAGATGTTTCGAGATCTATCAGACAACTTGTTGGAAAGATTATGAAGACTGTTGAAGTTTGGCCGATCCAATTTTTGAAATGTCAAAGATTGTTGAAGTTGACTTCTAATCTTAAAACAATGTTGGGGATCACTTGAAGTTAATTCTGAACTCTTGATCCTGCTTGAGTTATTCACAACTGTCTTAAATCTCTAATGAAGCCATGATAAAATTTTTGAGGTCATCCTCAAAAATTTGTCCCAGTTAACAGTCTTGGCATATCTTGAACCATTGGCTGAATGAATCATGGAATTTTTGAGATCTTCTCAAAAATTCTTTCCAATTTACAGTTCCCAACGTAACTTTAGTCATGACTTGTTGGAGAGATCTTCTTCTTGAGAATTTTCGAGTCCTACTCAAAAATTCTGACTCAGTTTCTATTGTAAAGAAAAAATACAAATCTTTTGGGAAATATGATCTAACCGTTGTGGTGCCTATGAACCCGTTGAGGCAGGAATATGGCCAAACGTAGTTCCCCTCTCGAGGATTAACAAAAATAGGAAATTTTGATTAGAAAACGATCGAGGCCGACATAGCCCACCTACATATCTCTATCTTGAGAATTCTGGTCAAACGTAGTTCAAATAAAAGGAGAAATATTAAAAATGAACAGAGGGGTGACTGAGACCGACATAGGCCGCCTACATATCTCATTCTTGAGAATTCAGGTCAAACGTAGTTCATTACAAGAAATAACTTTCTAACTACAGAATATAAGATGATTACAAACAAATGATGTAATTAGAGGGAAAGAAATAAAAGGAACTATGAATCTTCAAATATAATAGCTCTTGATAGAATTTGAGTCTATTTGCAACTTGAGATGAATGTCTATGTTCAACCACGACACGTGATCAAACAAATGCATCGATGTATTCTCTAAGTAAACTTTTGAGTTCTCTTTTGCGAGCTTCTCTCAGATGGACCCTAATTCTGCCTTGTTTGACATAGTCATCCTTTTCTAGATTTACAATTTCTGTCTCATCCACATTTCACGTACCCTAAGTCTCGAACTGCTTAAAATCTTCGACAATGTGTTTGAATATCATGATCTCCTTGTCAGACACTTCAAACTTATCTTCATCTACCTCATTTTTTTTCATTCTGCTTGTGACATGACATGATATTGACATGTTTAAAAAAAATATTTTTACGAAAACAAAAAACAATGATTATTAGATAGAAAAAATTAAACCAAGCAAAATATTTTTTTGCAATAGAATAGGCTTTGATTGAAGATAAGGAAAAACGAACTTGGCCTTGACCAAGGGTCATTTTGCCTTTTTCAAAATACTATGAGGGAAATTAAAACATAATTAGGTAAAATGACATAAAAGGTGGGGCCCGATCCTCATTTTAACTACGACCAATTTCAGGAATATCATAAGATTTATATTAGTCTATTAAGATGAGCGGGGAATATGGAGAAGAGTGGAAATCCAATTAAGAACTTGCTCCATTGACTCGGTGTCTCGTATGCCTGGTGTCTTGACCATCTCTTCAAGCACAACATCACCTTCTTCAAAAAGATCCCCAATTCCTTTCCAATACTGCCATATTGGCATATTCCTCTATTAGAAAGGACTAATACAAATGACTCGAAAGTTTTAGTGATACATGATTAAACTCCTCCTTGTTCTGACCTTCTTTCGACACTAAATCAAAAGCTTGATTAGGTATCATGATCATAAATTTGGATTTCTTACTTATGCTTAGAGAAGCTACAACCTTCATAAGGTTGTCTAGGTTGGTTGGGATTACAACTTTACCTACACACCAATATTCTTCGACCTCAATCATGTTAATAGTGAATCCTCCATGATTCTGCAGATGATTACTATTGATGTTGGGTGAGGCGGTTTGGAGAGTGACCATTTTTTGGTCGATCAAGTTCTGGATCTTGTGCTTTATATTAATACAGTCTTCAATACCATGCCCAACACTGTTGGAATGTTACGCACACCTTTTGGCTTGGTTGAATGTTTAGCTAGTATAGATAGGCTAGGGCATGTCCGAATGAATAATACCTATTATAGTAAATTTCTCACACAACTTTGTCCTACTTTCAATGAGAGGAGTAAAAATTCAAGAAGGTTTCTTCTCAAAACATGGACGAGGGGGATCATAAATGTCTTGCTGAAGGGGAGGTCATTGGAAATAATTCAGAGCATTTTGGCGGGAAGGTGCTTGAAACTTTGGATCAATCATGTTAATAATGAATCCTCCACGATTCAAAAGTGAATTACCATTGGCATTGGAAGTGATAGTTCGAAGGGTGACAATTCTTTGATCAATCAAGTTCTAAATTTTATGCTTGAAATTGATGAGTTGTCGGTGGTGTGTCCAACACCTCCTGAATGGTAAAGATAATAATGATCGATGATGTAATGTATGTAATTGACATTTTATGGATCAGTTTTTTTTATCAGAACAGCTACTTTCAATCTCTAAAAAAGTTGGGTTTGACTTTTAACAAAATAAAAAAAGGACTCGAAAGTGTTTCTCCCTAAGGTTTGGACGAGGAAGATTATAACTATTTTGTGGAGGCAGAGGTACTTGATATCTAAGAGGGGCATTTGGGTAATTCAGCGATACATCTTGGTAACTTGATTGAACATTTGGGTAATTTAGCAATGGAGATTGGTAATTTGGATAATTTTGTGGTGAGGCTTTGTAATTTGGTTGGATGGGGTAAAGATTTTTCGAAGCTAAAGGGTAGGTTTTGGATGGTCAAGGCTTTCAGACATTGAGACCAGCATGCCTCTTTGATTTTTGGCTAGATTCAAATGAGATAAAGGAAACATTTTCCCTCTTCCATCTCAATGGTCTCTGATGAGTCCACAAATCGGACTCATTTAGGGCTTTATTTTAATAGAAATAGAGTCCTTGAATTCTTGTTTTATCTTAATACCTGATTAAAAAGCTTAAGTTTCAGGTATTTGATGTTTTAATGGAAGCATGGACACTTAACCACAAAACGGAGCAAAAAGGACTGAAAAGAACAAGAAATGAAAGTCTGCAGATCGCCGGGTCCAACTTGGCGAGTCGCCGAATTGACATGCACCATCCTTCGTTCCAGTACGCGAAGCCTTGAAGGAAGTGGATCAAAAGGCGAGGAAAGGAGCAGTCGGTCAGTCGCCGATCAGTTCCACGAAGTAGTACTGTACCACCCAATAATCCAAAATGCGAGGATTCTAAAGGCAAGACACTGAAGGCGATGAGCTGACCAAAGGGTGGATCGCCGAGTTCATCGGCGATCTTGACTATTGTCGCCAAACAATCCTCCGCAGCACAATCTGTGAAAACAATAAATACTATTTAGAATTGTAGTCTTAAATGAGATTCGAGTGTGGAACAATGATTATTATTATTTTCACTTTAGAACATATTCTAGCTGATATTTTCCCTCAAGTATGGAGAGAGTTTTTGTGGAGACTTGAAGAAAGGAGTTCTTCTTCCCTTGGAAGTTGGTCTTCTCTATTCATCTTTCTTTGCTTAATTCAAGGTTTAATTTCTTATACCAAGTTGATTTCATTATCATGTTAGGTATAATTTCTTATTTCTTTATGTGTGGCTAAAAACCCTATTCTTGGGGTGTGATTTAGCACATATGGGTTGGTATTCTTGTTGGGTCTTGCTTGCTGATAGGTTAGATGTATTTTAATGGTGATTTCACCTAGTGGTTGTGGTTTAATCTAAAGGCTTTGTAGTTGCTAATACAAAGCCACCCATGTGTTTTCGGTTTGCCCGAAAGGGAGGTCGCGAAACCAAAACCACTAGACTGATGGCCTAATGAGTGGGTTGACATGAGGTTCAGCCCGAGAGGGTGAGCCCTAGTCCCATATCCTAACACTCAGCTTGAGAGAGTGAGTGGGGTAGGGCGTAGGCTGGTCTTCATGCGGCAAATGGGTGTCCGAGGGGAACGCATTTGAAACGGGATAAGTTGCCCGAGAGGAAACTTATTTCCATTTAAAGCGTAGCTTAGACACTAATATTTTGCAAATGTCCTATCAAAAACATGTACCCAACAATTTATCTCAACTTGTATTGCTGTCATATCCCAAGAACCTTTCCCTATACTTGTTTTTCTTGTTTATTTTGTTATTTTAGTACTTGTTACAAAACCCCCTTTGATATTTGACATTTTTGTGTCACCCCCTTTGATTTACAATGTCTTTTATCGCAAATGTCTTTAACCATGACTAACTTGAATGAAATTCTAATTGGTTATTAATTCTCAAAACCGCTCCCTTGGGACACGACTCGAACCCTCGGTTGCATTACTATATTATCGACGATCGTAGATACTCATACCGTAGGTTAGTGTCGTCGGTCACGATAAGCATCAGTCTCGAGGATACATCATGGGGAGTAATTCATATGATTTTTTCGGTCTTCAGATGGTCTTCAATAGCTTCAACAATATTGACTATCTCACTGAACTTCCCTCGTAAAATGAGAAACATCCTATTGTAGTACTCCGGATCTTGAATGCACACGAAGACTTCAATAATTTCTTTCTCCTCCATTGGAGGCCTAGCCATTGCAGCCTCCTTTCTCCAATGGTAGGCATACTCTCGGTAGCTTTCAATATAATTCTGTTTGATTCTCTCTAACGAGTATTGATAAGGGATGAATTCTACATTGTAACCAAACATTTTGATGAAGTCTTTGGCTAAAGCATTTCAACTTGCCCACTACTTGATTTTCTAGAAATAAATCATTCCAAAGCTTCTCCTTTTAGACTTCGACTAAAGAGTCGCATTAACAAATCTTCACCTTTCCCTACTCCTACGAGTTTGTCATAATAAGCCCTCAAATATGTCATTCAACTACACTGAAAGTATAAAATTTTGGTACTTTAAAACCTTTATGAAGCTCCTAATATGGTTGAACACAAAAATCATCATAATTCAACCCCACAATGTCTAGGGTGTATTGAAAGTCCTTCATTGCATTCATAACTTCCTCTGTGATTCTTTGCTCAACCTTTCTTTTTATGACCTTCAACTCCTTCTCTTTCTTCTCATAATGTTTCAGTTCAACATGTGTAGTAGAGGAAGGGTATGATTCTAGCGATATTAAAGGTGAAATGTGGTTTTTAGAGGTATGGGTTGAGTGGTATGTGGGTTTTGGATAATTTTAGTAGGGATTTGATGGACCGAAGGAAAATTCCGGAAAATGTTGGAATTTGGATTTTGAGGAGTAGGTAGATTTTGGTGTGAGGAACTAGCATTATATGGGTTAGTGGTGGTTAAGTCGATGGTGGGAGGTTTTAGAATCATAGAGGTGGATGAATTGTTTGGAAAATGTTCGGATGTTGGATCAGAAGTAGGAAAATGGAGTGGAGGCATTCCGTTGTCTGGAGTAGGAGTGTTGGCAATGATAGCCAGATTTGTCAAATCTCGGGTCTTATCCATTTCAGCCCTCATTTCAGCAATTTGATGGAACAATTGTGCAATCAGCTTGTTCTGTTCAGTAATGATAGGGTCATTCACATTAATTTAGGTCACATCAGTTTTCTCAGCATTTCAACCACTTTTTCTTTGCCTTTTGCCAAACATAGGTCGAAGAAGGAGTCTTTGGGATCTTTAGATGTTGTGAGGTATGGATGTTCTATCATTTCTCAACACAAATAAGTTTTGAGTATGTGACAAAGAAAAACAACTCAAAAGACAAATGTGTTATTCTGTGTCGATGATAAATAATACAAAATATCACACACATGATCACAAACAGATAAGAGTTCCTCAACATGACGATAAACTAGCCCACATATATAGAAAATAACTACACATACATGAATTTGGGACCGACCCTTGAAAGGTTGCCTACGTATCTCACGAGCGAGAATTTAGTTCCTATGTAGTTTGACTTTCCTTTTTCACTTGAAAAATAAATCATTTTTTTCTGAGATGGGAGAATAAGTATTTGAAAGTGTAGTCAAATTTTGTTGGGAAACTAAATACTAGGAGAGTATTTAGATGCACTTTTGATAGTGACTTGATATTTATGCTTAGCCGTTCTAAATTTTTTTGAAGAGGAGTGAGCTAGAATATCTCTAAATAAAGCAACATATTCACACAAGCAGTTATAACACATAAACAATTATTGCGCGTTCTAAACAGATATGTGACCCTTTTGTGATAATGGTAGTCCTAATGATTTGAAGGATGTATAATGCCATTCGAAATATTTCATTGCCTTGGAAACCAAATTTATACAAACTTTAAAAATAAAGCTGAGTGTGGATACATAATAGGGAAAATGTGATACAAATAATCATTCCCATGAAGGGGTACTATCTTAAGCTATGCCTCTATGGAAGGTCCTTCGATCTTGATTTCTTGACACATCGGAATGCCAACACCTTTGCATGGACTAGTAACTTGTAAAACTTCTTCTCCGACTAGAAAACCTATTAAAATATACCCTAACCCCAAGGAACAATAATTTTTCACACAACTTATACATCCTTCAAATTTAAACACATAAGTATGATCATCCGTTAAGGCCATGAGTCGTTTTGGACTCAAGGTGGTCTCTCTAATGGGCCCAACACACCTTGGGTGCTGGGTCATCTTAGTTCAATGCACTAAAAGGGATTTTGTGTAACACTTTGGATCCGAAAAAGGGTAAGGTTGTTGTTTTCAGAAATTGAAAGAGCCAACCCACGAGGGGACACCCATGACCAATGGATGGGACCACGAATCGTAGGTGTGGTCGTGGATGGTTCCCCAAAAAGAGTCCAAAAGAGTGGAGCTACAACCTGAACTAACGGACCGTTGGTGTGGACACGGTGTGTTATCGAGGGACCATTGTCTAGACCCCTAGAATCGATTCATTGACCACAAACAACGGTCGTGCAAGACAACCAGCTGTCCTGACCACGGTCCGTCGATCGTGGTCGTTGGTGTGCAGCTGGCAGTTATTTTTAGGGGCAATTAGGTCTTTTCCTAATTAATCTAGCCTAATACTATGTCATTTTTCCTATGTCTAAGATCCCTATATAAGCATTTTTGCTCCTAAATTTCCTAATAGAAATCATTCTCTCCAAACTTAGCAAAAATAAGAACTCTCAAATATTTCTCTCTCTAGAACTTCAAGAAGAAGAACTATTCAACCAAGGGTTTCAAGCTAAAATCTCCATTCCTCCATTGAATATAAGCAATTCACTTTGAGGTATGATAGTTTTCAACTATGGATTTCTTCTATTTATGGAGTTCCCAAATCCTTCTATTTCAAAAGTTAGAATTGCCTAATTCAGTTAGGGTTTTCTTCAATTATCATGGGTTCATATGTTTATTGATTTAAATTATTGAATTATTATCTCTTATGCATGAATTGATGAAATACTATAGTTTTATGATGTTTTCCCCTATGAACCCTTGTAATTCCCCATGTTTTCAAGTTATGATCATATGTTATGGGATTTCCATTATGAAGGATGAGTTTTATGAAATTAAACATGTATTGATAGTTATACATGATTTAATTATGAAATCCATAGCTAACCCATGTTTTCTAAATGTTGATGATTGAAAGTGGGTTTGGAGCCTTGAAGGGTAAATTATGGAATTATGCATGTTCTTATGAAAGCTATGAAAATATTTTATGATGCTTTGCGAGTAGTATCAATGATGATTTTAATGTTGTGTTGTTGAAAGGATTTTATCATAAACACTTGAAAGCTTGAATGTGAAAGGTTTTCTAACATAATAAGGATTCTAAGGTTGAAAGGTTTAATCACCTAAATGAATCAATGATAAGGAGCTATGCTAATGAAATCTAGCTTGGATTGGATACTTAATTGTACCTTTAAATGGATAGACTTACATTTGATTGGTAAGATGACGTGCCCTTCCATGGATAAAAAGAATAAGTAAGAAATGACTATTCCATGGGATTTACACCTAGCACCGAGAGGATATTCAGATGGAGTCTCTCCCGTTAGTAGAGAACGGGTTTCTAATTGCAATATATTTATCCCTTACCTAAGTGCCCCCATATGACAATTGCTTAGATATACATTAGCTAGTGGATTCACTTAAGCTAGAAATTCATGGTCCTTACCTTGGCAAGTAGGACAACCCTTTTGGACGTGGAGACACTGGGGGATCACCATCCACGGACCATAGGAGGACCCCCAGTCCGTCCTACAGGCCTGTGGTGCACCACTTGCGACCCATCGCCAAGAACAGCAGGAAAATTCAGCTAAGTCCAGAATCACAATAGGACCCACGGATCGTAGGTGGGACCACGGTCCGTGGACCAGGTCCATGGTTCAGACTCCCCAGGTCCCCAGGAAAATTCAGCTAAGTCTAGAACCAAGCCAGAACCTACGGACCGTAGGTGGGACCACGGTCCGTAGTTCAAGACCCCAGATCCCAGTCTCTGAAGCAAATCGACGAATGACCAGGAAGGACCGTAGTGGGACTATAGTCCATGAACCAGGTCCGTCAGTTGGTCCCGACAACAGCTATTTTAGGGGTCTTTTGGTCTTTTCCTTATGGGTTGGACCCCTAAACTACGTCGTTTAACCCCTAAACTATGTAGTTTTGGTTAGTTTAACCTAGAAACATAATTAGAACCTCCCTAAGTCAGATCAGAAACCAAAACCTTAGAAACTTCGAGCGTAAAGAGGAGAAAGAGGCGACCAAACCCTTCCCAAGAGCGCAGTGAGTCTTCATCAGCGACGAAATCGAAAGATTTCTTCGTGGAATTCTTCAACAGGTATGTGGCATTTCACTAGTGGGTTTCTTTCGCCCATTAGGACCCTATAATTCAGTCAGATTCTTGATTCCCTTAATACTATCTAGACGTAGGGTTTTTTAGAAATTCAACAGATCATTATGAACTAGTTACTTGAATGTTCTTTATAAGAATATCAGGATTTTAGTATTGTTTTGTGTAGATCAGTTTATGAATTCAGAACCTTGTTATATACTTCGTTTAGCTCATGAATTGCATATGCTAGGTCAGATATTTTAGTTATACACGCCTCAAACTGTAATGTTTTATTTTCAGTATATTAATGTTTCATTTTCAGTTAGCATGACAGTATTTTGAGCTATCCAGTATTACATAACTTCAGTCATAACTCGTTAATTACTTAATAAATTGGGAGAAGCTTAATATCGAGTGGACTAGGGTCATTCACACCCAAGTTCCTGAATTACGTGCCCCATAGGTAATAAGTCCCTTTCATGGGCATCATTTTAGTGATCATGCTAGCATGCCTCTATACCTCTGGTAAGGCATATTGGGTCCTCACGATGGGGCATATACATCAAAATCCACATTTAGCACATGTGGTTTTATGTTGGTTATTAGTAGCTCCCTTGCAGTTAGATTCTATTGTATTGACCATGTTATCAGTTTTAGTTCAGATTTCAGTATCCTTATCATGTTCAGATTATATCTTTACTATTTATGCTTTGGTTGAATTATGTTATTGTTAAGCTTTACTCTATCATACATGCTTAGTACTTTTCAAGTACTGATGCATACTCTGCGCTACATCTTCTCGTGAAGTAGGTTCAGGTCCTCAGCAGTCAGATCACGCAAATATCAGTTCCCGATCTTTATTTTAGCAGCATCAATGGCGAGTCTTCATTCTTTGAGGACAGTTGACATGTTATCTTTCTATTTTAGTCTTAGTTTTAGTTTTTGCAAGATTTAGCTGGGGCATGTCCCAGTACTTTTAGTTAGTTTAGAGGCTTATTTCAGACATAGTTAGATTAAGCTATAGTGTTAGAGTTTAATTTTTCATTAGTACTCAAACTCACAGTTTTCATATATTCAGATTTAGTATATGGGTATTCCCAATCATTTAAGATTATTTATATGATTTAGCTTCCGCACAATATTTATTGATTCAGTTGCTTTAGTATGCCAATGATATGCTAGTAGGGTTAGCTTGGCGTCATTAATGATCCTAGGTCTCGTGTCCGCGTCTGGGGGTAGCCTCGAGGCGTGACAAACTTTGTATCAGAGAATTAGGTTTAAGTGTCCTAGGATGTCTGAAAAGCCGCTCTAAGTAGAGTCCTTTTCATGGGTGTGAAGTGCACCATATCTAATGAGAAGGAGGTTGAAGAGTGTTTTAGGAAAACTTCAATTTCATTTTTACTCTTATCGTTCGTAAGGTATGATCTAATTCCTCGTTCTAATCCTTTGTTATGTACTTTCACATCATGCACCCTCGTAGAGCTTATATTAGGAATGCGAATGTCAGGAATGCAAACGCAACTCCTCAAGTCCCAGAGCAAGAAGTTTCGAATGCCAAATTTTTGAACACTATCCAGTTGTTGGCTCGGAGTGTGACCAACCAGAACAACCAGTAGTTTCTAGTTCCAAAAAATTCTATTTTGGGTCAGCTGCAGTTACAGTTCGAGATTTTGTTAGGATTAATTTGCCTTAGCTCTTAGAATCACAGATTGGTAAAGATCCCCAAAGCTTCATTGATGAGGTTAAGATGATCTTTGGAGTGATGCAGGTAGCATGGAATGATCGGGTTGAGTTGCCATCCTACTAGCTTAAGGATATAGCTCATATTGGGTATAATCAATAGAAATATAACAAGGTACGGATGGAACTCCTATCACTTAGGAATGCTTTAGTGAGACCTTTTCGGAAAGTTTCTTCCCAAGAGAGTTAAGGGAGGCAAAACATCAGGAGTTTATGAATTTGAGGCAAGGTTCTATGACAGTCCAAGAGTATGGACTCAAGTTCACCCAACTCTCTAAGTATGCTTCTCACATGGTTGTTGATTCCAGTGCTCAAATGAACATGTTCATGTATGGGGTATCTGATCTAGTGAAAATCAAGTATAGGAATGATATGTTGCTTGAAGACATGAATATATTTAGTCTCATGACTCATGATCAGCAGGTTGAGGGTGATAAGCTTATGGAACAGGCCAAGGAGAGTAAGAAGGCTAGGACAGGCAACTATGACTATTCTCAACAGAAATCGGGTGGTTGAAATTGTTCGCAATTCTAACAAAAGTCTTCAGCTCTAGCACCTTCATCAGCTATTGTTCCATCCTCTAAGTTCTGAAACGATCAGAAAGGTAGGACATCAGGCTCATCCGGACGAGTGTCATGTAGGAAAGGAAGGATGCTTTGGGTGTGGTTAGTCCGGTCACAGGTTGAAAGATTGTCCTTCTAAATAGGCTTAAGGAGGTAACAATGGTAGAGCTCAGTCGTCAAATTCAGCAACACTAGTAGGTCTTCCGACTCAACAGGGTAACTTCGCTGGTACAAGTGGCGGTCAATGCCAAAATAGGTTGTATGGTTTCCAGGCTCGCCAAGATCAGGAAGATTCTCCTGGTGTAATCACTGTACGTTACCAGTCTTTGACTTGTATGTTTATGCATTGTTAGATCCAAGGGCTACTCTTTCCTTTGTAACTCCGTATATAGTAGTCAACTTCAATGTTTGTCCAGAAACTATCTCAGAACCATTCTTAGTCCCTACTCCAGACGGTGACCTAGTCATAGCTAGATGGGTATATAGAAATTGCCCTGTCATAGTCTCCCAAAAAGACACCACAACAAATTTTATAGAACTAGAAATGGTAGACTTCGATATCATTCTAGGCATAGATTGGTTACATTCATGTTATGCCTCAGTCGATTGTCGAAATAAAATCGTTCATTTTCAGTTTCTAGACGAACCAATCATAGAATGGAAGAGTAGTTTCTAAGTGCTTATGGGTCGATTTATTTCTTACCTTAAGGATAGAAAGATGATTTTTAAGGATTATCTCTATCATCTAGTTCAGGTTAAGGATTCAAGCTCTGAAACCCTAACTCTTGAGTCAGTTTCAATACTCAATGAGTTCCCAGAAATGTTTCCTGAAAATCTTCCAGGAGTTCCTCCCAAAAGGGAAATCGACTTTGGAAATGATCTCCTTCCAAATACCCAGCCTATTTCTATTCTTCCTTACCGAATGGCTCCAACTGAGCTTAAAGAATTGAAAGAGCAGTTGAAAGACCTTCTAGATAATGGCTTTATCAGAGCTAGTATTTCCCCATGGGGTGCACCAGTGTTGTTCGTGAAAAAGAAAGATGGTTCCCTTAGAATGTGCATCGATTATAGTTAGTTGAAAAAATTCACAATCAAGAGTTAGTACCACATCCCTAGTAATGCTGACTTGTTTTACCAACTTCAGGGTGCTAGTCATTTCTGAAAGATATACCTCAGATCCGATTATCATCAGCTCAGAGTCAGAGATACTGACATTCTGAAAACAACCTTCAAAGCTCGGTATGGTCACTATGAATTTGTAGTTATGTCATTTTGGACTAACCAATGCTCCTTCAGCTTTCGTGGATTTGATGAACAAAGTGTTCAATAGTATTTGGACTTGTTTGCTATGGTCTTTATTGATGATATCCTCATTTACTCTAGGAATGAGGAAGAACATGCGAATCATTTGAGGGTTGTCCTGCAAACTATCGAAGATCGCCAGTTATTCGCTAAGTTTAGCAAATGTGAGTTTTGGATGCAGTCAGTTGCTTTCCTTGGGCATATAGTGTCTAGCGAAGGGATTCGAGTGGATTCTCAGAAAATAGAAGCAATGAAACAATGGCTCAGACCCACCTCTCCTACAGATATCAGAAGTTTCTTGGGTTTGCCTGGCTATTATAGGTTCGTGGAATGATTCTCCTTCATAGCCTCTCCATTGACTAAGTTGACGCAGAAGAACATTAAGTTCCAGTGGTTAAATGATTGTTAGAGGAGCTATGCAGAACTGAAAACTAGGTTGACTACAACTGCTGTTTTGACTCTACCAGAGGGGTCAAACGGTTATGTTATATATTGTGATGCACCTAGAGTCGACATAGGTACAATTTAAGGTGCATGAGAAGAATTATCCAACTCATGACCTCAAGCTTGCAGTGGTGGTGTTTGCACTTACGATTTGGAGACATTACTTGTATAGTGTTCACGTAGATGTGTTCAAAGATCATAAGAGCCTTCAGTATGTAATCACCCAGAAAGAACTAAATCTTCGCCAGAGGAGATGTCTTGAATTCCTAAAGGATTATGATATGAGTGTACATTAACATCCTGGTAAGTCAATGTAGTAGCAAATGATCTTAGTGGACTATCTATGGAAAGTGTAGCACATGTTAAGGAAGAAAGAAAAGAACTAGCAAAGGAGGTTCATAGGCTTGCATGCTTGGGAGTTCGCCTTATTAGCATATCAAATCGTAGTGTAACAGTTAAGAATGGCTCAAAATCTTCATTGGTAGAGGAGGTTAAGGAAAAGCAAGACAGTGATCCATCATTGCTTCAACTAAAGTGTGCAGTCCATCATCAGTGAGTTGAGGTTTTCTTCCAAGGGGGAGATGGTGTACTTCGTTATCAGGGTCAATTATTTGTTCCTAAGATGGGTGAGTTGAGACAACATATTCTTGTAGAAGCCCATAACTTCCGATATTCTATTCATCCAGGTGCTACTAACATGTTCCGTGATCTTCGGGAAGTCTTTTGGTGGAATGGTATGAAAAAGGGATATAGCAAATTTTGTGGCTAAGTGCCCTAATTGCTAGCAAGTGAAGGTAGAACATCAGAAACCAGGAGGTGTGACTCAAGGGATCAACATTCCTACTTGGAAGTGGGAAGTGATCAACATGGACTTCATTATAGGTTTACCTCGTACTCGCAGACATCATGACTCCATTTGGGTTAATGTTGATAGAGATACTAATTCTGCATTCTTTTGGGAAATCAAGACTACAGACTTGGCGGAGGACTCTGCCAAACTTTATGTTAATGAGATTGTTAGGTTGCATGGGGTTACTTTGTCTATCATCTCAGATAGAGGTCCTCAGTTTACCTCTCATTTCTGGAAGTCGTTTCAGAAAGGTCTTGGTACTCAGGGTAATCTTAGCACATCATTTCATCCGCAGTCAGATGGGCAGGCAGAGCGTACCGTTAAGACCTTAGAGGACATGTTGAGAGCTTGTGTGATCGATTTCAAGGGTAGTTGGGATGATCAACTTCCTCTTATAGCGTTCACTACAATAATAGTTATCATTCCCGCACTCAGATTACCCCTTATCAGGCATTGTATAGGTGTAGATGTAGATCTCTAGTTGGTTGGTTTAAAGTAGGTGAAGAAACCTTGACCAGGTAAGATTCAGTTCATGATGCTATGGAGAAAGCGCAACTCATTAGAGATAGACTTAAGACAGCCTAGAGTCTCCAGAAATCCTACGCGGATGTAAGGAGAAGGGAACTAGTGTTCCAAGTTGATGATTGGGTTTTCCTGAAAGTGTCAACTATAAAAAAGCCGATGAGATTCGGAAAGAAAGGGAAGCTCAGTCTCAGATATGTAGTCCCTTACAAGATCTTGGAAAGGGCTTGTAAAGTGGCTTATAAGTTAGAGTTGCCAATAGGACTAGCAGTTGTGCATCCGGTTTTCCACATTTCATTGTTGAAGAAATGTGTGGGTGACATGGTGTCTATTGTGCCTTTAGAAAGTATGGCTGCGAAGGATAGTCTCACTTATGAAGAGGTAACAATTGAAATTTTCTTGTTCGTCAGGTTCGAAGGTTGAGAAACAAGGAAGTCACTTCGGTTAAGGTTTTGTGGAGGAGCCAGTCAATAGATAGAGCTACTTGGAAAGCAGAAGTAGCCATGAAAGCCAAGTATCCTCACCTCTTTCCTTCCGATTCCATTCAAGCTTGAGGTGATAGTTCCTCTTCATTTTGCAGTCACTCATGAGCATTTTTAGTCTTAGTATCATGTTCCTTTAGTTGAACTTGCATTTTCAGAAAATTTGCATGTTATTGGAACTTAGTTCAGTCAGAAATCGGTTTCCACTGTTTAGTTGTACGGTTTGTAGCTATTTTCCTCCATATGCAACTAGTTTAGTCATCATTCGAGGGCTAATGTTCCAAAGGGGGAGATAATGTAACACCCTATATGCTAGAAAAGACCAGATTGCAGATTTCAGGTGTTGCAGGTTGCACCCATGGGGACCATCCACAGACCGTAAGAGGAAGCATGTTCCATCCTGTAGGCCCGTGGTGTACCACCTACGACCCTTCCCCAAAACACCAAGAAAATTCAGCTAAGTCCAAAACCACGCCAGGACCTACGGACCGTAGGTGGGACCACGGTACGTGGTTCAGACTCCTCAGGACCCCAGGAAAATTCAGCTAAGTCTATAACAACGACATGACCTACGTACCATAGGTGGGACCATAGTATGTGGTTCAAGACCCCCAGATATCCGTCTCTGACGCTAATCGAAAATGACGGGGATGGACCCTAGGTGGGACCATGGTCCGTGGACCATATCCATAGGTTGGTCCCAACAGTAGTTCAATTAGGGGTATTTTGGTCTTTTCCATATGCGTTGGACCCCTTAACTACGTAGTTTTGGTTAGTTTTAGCCTAGAAACATAATTAGAACTTATCCAAGTCAAACCATTCACCAAAAACATAGAAACTTAGATCTTAAAGAGGAGAAAGAGGTGACCAAAACCTTCCCAAGAGTGTAGCTTATCTTTATCAGTTCCATCCCTAGAATCGAAAGATTTGTCCGTGGAATTCTTCACTAGGTATATAGGATTTCACTAGTGGATTCCTTTAACCCATTAGGTCCCTAGAATTTAGTCAGATTATTGATTCCCTTAATATTATGTAGACCTAGTGTAACAACCCTAAAAACGAACTAGTGAAACTAGAGCGTAACATGTGTTCGTTTGTGTTCGTCTTGAGTTTGGATGGTGTTTTATATTGTCCCGATGCATGGTTGAGGTGTTTAGTGATTAAATGTCAAGGTATGACTCCCGAAGGACCACCTAAAGGGTCCTTGAGAAGGACCACCTTAAGGGTCCTTGAGAAGGACCCTAAGTCTAACCCCAAAACCCCCTTGAATCAAGAGAGTTGGCCAAAATGTGGTGACCTACGGATGGGGTTCACGCCCGGTAGGTCCATCCACGGTTCGTGGATGGCCTCCGTAGGCCAGGCACCCAAATGGCCAATCTCTGATAAAAACCATAGAAATTCAGTACGGCTCGTGGTCCCATCCACGATTTGTGGATGGTGGTCGTGAGTCGTGGCCTACAATCTGTGAAGATGAGTCGGCCAAGTGAGGGGTGAATTGGTAAAGTCACCCCAAGTCCCAATTAGTATATGGACCACTACAAGAAAAATGACCTTTTAACGAAAGGAAATCCCTTCGTTAAAAGTCCAAATCCGGTTGTTAAAGGTCTATAACGACCGGACAAAAGTTGGTCGTCACCGATTGTTAAAAGCTCCATCGTTAAACGTTAACAACCGGATTGCATGTTCGTTCGTTAAATATTATTTAGCGACAACAATTAATACTGTCATTACACTTATTTACCATGACCAAATTCCCTTTTGTTGATGGTTATTTGGTCGTTAAAACCTTCAAGTAAAACAACAAATTATGGCCATTATAAGTACTTTTTGCGACAAAATTTCTTTCATTGATTAAGTACTTTTGAACAATCAAATTTCTTTTCACAAATCTTGATTAAAATTTATGGTTTTTATTTTTTTCCATCATTTGTAAGAAAACTAATAGAATTCATATTCTTTTTGACATGCAATTGAAAATTTGATATAATATTATATTGTTAATAAAGAACATAAACATCACATTGATTTAATTATTAAAAACTTATATGTTCAACACAAAATATAAGAAACATACATGTTCGACATAATAAAACATATGTTCGGCATCTGTCAAATCCTAAAAATTAAGAAAATGAAATTGTGGCATAAGTACAGAAAACATCTTTGCACCAACAATAAAAATATATTACTCTTTTCAGCATGCTCCACAATTATCTTTCACATCTCGTTCTTTCATCTTCAATTTCTTCATCTGTCAAAACAACAATTTCAGTAAATTAGTAGTCGAATGCCAGAGTAAGAATTATAACATTTATCATAAAATACTCTTCATGAATAAGAATAAGAATTATAACATTTATCATAAAATACTCTTCATGAATGAGAATTGACATATTTCCTCATGCTCAACAACCAATAAACAAAAGTAGCTAATTAGAGGAAACATCTTGATTTTCTACCAACAACTATATATAGAACAACAACCATGGATACCTACTTTTACATATGAAGATAAAATCAATACCTCCTGGACAAGTAAGATCAATTTAATATTCCAGGACTATAACACAGTAAATGATTTAACACCTAAGTGTTCACACTTCATATTAAAATAATGGTTAGAATATTTTAATATCACTGATAATATTTTTTCTACTTAGTATCGAAACCTGTATAGGTTTAGCTTTGTGGCAACAGAAATACTACAAAATACATGTTAGCTCCAACACAAGTATGCCTTAATGCATAGTGAGGTTATTCAAAAGAACCTACCTCATTTACATGAGCATAATTTGTCCAAAAACTACTAACTTGATAAGCCTATAGGACCGTTTGACATGAAAATTAGTACAACTGGAGACTCTCTATCTAGATCAAATTTATCATAGGAAAGCAGGTCACTCATAGCACAACTACAGTAAAAAAAGCCCTTATCAAAGAGGAGCATTTGAAAACATAATCACTAAATTCATTGACACACATCACTAAAGCAGGTCACCAGTAAGTTGTACATATTTTTTTTTTTAAAAAAAGTAGGTTTTAAGAACTTCGCAGAAGCTATCAAGTTGAGACAATAATATAAGTTAGAATAGTTCAGCCGTAAGGGAAGAAGAAACAGATGTACACACTGCACATTATTATAAAGCAACACGCAAATGAGTCCAAAAATCATGTCATGTGGAAATGAAAGTTTAAATTACCCATAAAGAAAAACTAAAGAGCAATGGATCCTAGACCATTATTTCATCGTCTTTTAGCAGCAGCAGCTAACAAAACCGGCAAGCAAACAGTTGTTAATAACAACTAAGGCAAAAACATATGCTAAAGCACACAAGCAGTAGGTTGTATACTTTAAAAAAACATTTGGTTCTAAGTACTAAGAGGAGGGATTGGAAGTAAAGGTGTTTGTACTCAATGGAGAATGTAACTCTCAAAAGCTCAGGAGCAAGAACTCTAAAGAGATGATAGGGTACATAATTCTAAACATAAAACACCATTCTGGAGAGTTACTTAATGACAAACCCTATGGATGGGTAACATAAAAGGAGTGTTTGATGTATGTTTTGCTTTGAATTGTGAGAAGGAGAGAGGAAACAAGAAAGTGCTATGAGTTTTTATGGGTTACATGACTACCTTTCAAAATTAATTTCTTCGTCTAAAGGGTTTGGTTGAAAAGAATTTCCATAGACGATAACTTATAAAGAATAAGGATTACAATTGTATCAAGATACCATTGTCGCAACATCTATGAGGAGGAAATCACAAGCCATTTTTTTCTAACAGCTTTCATAGACAATAGGCTACATGATATTCTACCTGAGAAATAACAAAGGTGATCTTTATATGCTTAGGTAGAAAACTTATAAGATGGTAGAAGCTATGAAAATTCTTGAGCCTGCACAATATTGCAAAGACAAGGGGTTAACAAGGATCATTAATAAGACAAACTCACAAGCATACAAAACATCATAAAGGAGGTGTGGAAAGTCCTATGGGAACTTGTAGAAATAAAGGAGGCAATCAACTAGCTTTCAGGCTTAACATACTCACAGGGAAGGAAACGACTTAGCAGACCCGTTACCTAACATAGCCTACGAGCATGACAGTAACTATGAGTGCAATGTATTTCACCAATTCTAAGTAGGAAGACTTTGAGTATGGATAAGACTCAAATCCTTAACCAAAGAGTAAAGACAGGAAAAAGCAACCCACAATGAGACCAAATTAAAGCATCACAGTCATTCATTACAAGAGCCCAATCAATAAAATGAGCAATCCAACAAATAATTAGAAAGAAGTTATCAAGCTTAGCAATAATAGAAGTTACAATAGTTAGTAGTAAGGTAAGAAGAAATATATGTACACATTACTTTTTATAATAGAGAACCAACTAAACACCTAAGGGCCCTAGACCAACATTTCATCATCTGTTCGCAGCCACTAACATAACCAACAATGCAGCAGTTGTTGTCAACAACAGAGGCAACACCAGTCGAGATGCAATAATAATTTAATCATATGCTAAAGTAGGAAAATAGTAGGTTGTATATTTAAATTTTAAAAAAAACTACAGATTGTAAGCATTGACCAAAAGCTATCAAGTTAAGGCAACACGAGAAGTTACAACGGTCCAGTAGTAAGGCAAGAAGAAACAGATGTACACACTTCATATTACAATAAAATAGCACCTAAACACCTAAGGGACCTAGACCAACATTTGATCATTTGTTTGCAGTAATTAACACAACCAACAAGACATCAGTTGTTAGCAGCAACAACAATCCATGTGCAATAATACTTTAATCATATGCTATAGCATGCAAGTAGTAGTATGTATACTATAATTGTTAAAAAATAGAAAGTTTTACACACTAAGTAGTATCTAACAAGTTAAGGAAATAATATATGTTATAATAGTCCAGCAGCTAAGAAAAGAAGAAACAGATGTACACACTATACAGTAGATAAGAAAAAGAGTACATGATCTAATAAAAAGTGATGTTGTTGTGTTATTTTACTACTTCTGAGAGTGAGCCTTACTTTTATCCATTTTTTGACATAATTAGGTTGCTAAAGGCAATCAATCTTGATGAGAAAGAATATAATTTTCTACAACAACTTAGCTTCTATTAACGCCTTAGCTTGGGATGTGTGCTTAACAATTTTTACAGAAAAAAGTAAATTCATTCTCTTTCCTTGTATTTTATCTACCTCTTAATTCAAGTCAATTAACAAACTTTTTAATTACACTTGAAACTTATTTCTACAACGAGTTCTCTAGATATACTGTTGCTAAAGAGTTCGGTATCATTTACTAAGTAAATCATAGTTATTTCACATGAATATTCTTTCTTTTGGCCTCCAGTTATGTTTCCCTTCATATTTTCTTGCTTTTGCATTAGTTAGCTCAACCTTGAAGCCTACTTAATTTTCAAAACAAAATTGGAAAGAACTAGATTAGGTGTTTTCGGAAAGATTCAATATGTGAAGACCTAAATGGCTACAGATTTATAAAGGATTAATGGGGCCAAAACTAGACTTTTCAAAACAATTAGTAACAAAAAAAAATAGTGGAGCAGTCTCCCCAGCTTAGTAATTCACCTAATCCATTCATACCGGCCAGAAAGAGGTACATCATTTACCACATCAAAGTTGTACCTGGTAGGTGAAATGAACAATTTTCATAGTAGTTCAACATACGCAATTGTAAAATGTGTTTAAAGAGAAAATAACTGCATACTTGTCGATAAAAAGGCATCGTTGTTGCTGCTCTGAAAACGTGAAAAACTCCTCGATTTCATGAGCTGAAGGGATATTTCTAAGGATAAAGTTCCTTTTTCTTTGAATTGTTGTATTTAACTCTGTTCGCCTTGTCGCAAAACTAGGGTTGACCATAGCATCCACCTCCCTCACCAGACTACAAGGTGTGCTTTCTCTAGTACTTCTAATTATACAAGAAACAACACATTTACATCAATCAGTTACAAGACCATATGCAAGTATTGGGCGAGAGAAAAAAAAATAAGAAATTTTGTTTGAACCACAACAAATAGTTATCTATCGACACCTGATTTTCAAGAACACCAACAAACCAAGTATAGTCTCAAAAACGGGGTCAATAGAGATGGTAGAATGTACACAAACATTATCACTATATGATCTTCCATACCCCAAAAAGGGACAATAAAGTACTAAATTAAGATAACTGAATACAAAAAAAAAACTTGTACTAGTTTCAACGCAACATCAGACAACAAATAATACACACGGTGTGAAAATGAAAAGGGATATCTTATTTTTAATGTAGAATATTACTGAGGACTTTCCCTTGGCCTACTCACAATATGATAACCCACGACTAGGACAAGTCATGAGAAAACCTCATAGTGAAAAGAAAAGCAATAAATAGCTTTATAAGCTAAATATTTTTTCTATATTACAAATATATTCATGACCACCGCCAAACCCTTATTTCTTCTTTTTCTTTCCTCATTTTATTGAACACCATACACCCTTTAGTGCATCAGAATAAACAGATAGCTTTGTTGTGACCAATCACAATGCTTAAGAATATGATACTAGACAAAAAAAGAAGAGAATATCCAACTTGTTATCAGAACAACTAAGATCCAATTAACTAAACAATCTGGAAAAATCTAGTCCAAACTTCATTTTTCTCTAGGAAAGCAAAAGAAAATAGAGTCCCAACAAGAGACGGCAGCAGAAACAGAAACAGAAATAGGACATTTTGATGCATTTAAAGAAATTTCTCATATTAAACTATTTTGCTCTTTCTAACACCAAATGATAGTAAGCCCCTTTTCTATGTAGTTGGAATATGGTATCGCGAAGTTGAATACTATAGAATACAAAATATGGCTATTAGTTCCTATAATTCTTTTCATGTAGATTCAACAACTCAAATACAATATGTAAGAAAATTCACTAATTCTTTCTTATCAAAGAAAAAACATAGATGACCAAAGTCTTGAGGCGCTCGGATGGTAAGAATAATAAAAGGTGTTAGCTTCATAAGTAACACAAGATCATTATTTACCACCTTCTCCATAAATGTTAACATGAATAAACACCTATGTTGCTTGAACTGTTCAAAAATGTATTTTTGAATGTTACGAGTCCGCACAACTTAAGATAAACACTAAAAGAAAGCGCAACAAGATATCCAACGACCCAAAATAGTGAAGCTACAAACGAAAGCAAGGAAGAAGGTCCAAGAAAAACATGAAGAGGAAGAAGGCAAAGGAATTAAGGAACAAAGCCGAAAATTCACAATTTCCTTGACCTGTAAGAGAGAAAACTAACAAAGCAAACATTTTTCAATAAAGTAATGAGTTTATAACTAAATAAATGAAGAGAAAGAAGATTCCAACCATGAAAAAATGCATTAGAATTTTAAAAGAATGATGCTCTTCAATCCTCAATCTCTGATCTATCTCTTGATCCTGGCCCCACAAAACTAGACTTTTCATACACCTTGAAATTGTCAAACTAATTCAAAAAAAAGTTAAAAGAAATGACCAAACTAACCAAATCTGGCCTGCTTGTTTTATAAGAGCATTCATAGAAGAAACATCATCTTGAGTCACACTATTTTATAATGCACTACTGTATATAAGATCACCTAAGCTAACTCTTTCACTAGTCTAACTATAAATGACAAGCCAAACTTTAATAAGACGGAAAAAGTAATAGTTATTCTATCAAAAATCATAGACCAACTACAGAAATTTTAATTATACTAACTTTGTTTTCTTCGAGTTTCTTTTGTCACCTAACATTAGCTTACTAAACTATCAAACAATATGTTGTATTCATGTTGAACTATTGGTTTCTTATTAGTGCGACATCTTACGTTTCTTCATCTACTGAACCACATGAAAATTAGAGAAAAGTAGGAACGAGCAAACGTTAAATAATGCAGTTCACACAAAATTATTTTTATCTCAAGGATTGTGCTCAGAATTATCATATTAATAATTTATTCAATAATCATCCTCATATAAATTCCTTTTATTTTCAATAAAGGACTAGAATAAGTTCTAAAAAACATCAACGAAAAATAAAAAAATTTAAAAACCTAGATGAAACCCAAAATTTAAGTAAACCTAGAATTGGACAAAATCAAGCATTCCACCAAGAAATTCATAGTTATAATAACAAAATCTTATATTGGAGAGTTAGAAACTCCAAGATAACGTCAGAATTATGTCAATTGAAGCAACATTGCAAAAAGTAGTAAGAAGTGAACTTTTATTTTGTTGTTTTGCAATCAAACCAAAGAGACGCAATCACACAAATCACCTTTTTATAAGTAGAATAGAGAGATGTGTGCATATGTATATGTTGATTCTCCTCTAATAAATTTGGGAGAGACATACCTAATTGTATCTTTGCTAAGCTGGTTTCACTGTAACAGAACTGGGAGACAAGCTGTAACAGAACTGGGAGACACGGATGCCTGCATAATTTCCCCCATCCCTGGCTAAATTTGCTCTAACCGTTGCTCAATTCACTCAAAAGTGTAGAGAAAGTTGTCGCTGAGTTCAGATCTCAAACAGATGAAGCCTAGAAATATGAGATAAAGTGATACACCGGTCATTTTGTTAGTTAAAGAGGAGTGGGAAGCATGGACAAATCTGTGTGGTGAGAAAATAAAGAGGGAAAAGATTAAAATTTAAGCACCTTTTTTTTAATATATAAGTAAACAATCGGACATAATATTTTTAACAGCCGGAATATAATTTTGTCGCTAATGTTGAATTACAAATTGACTTCCAATGACGGGAAAAAACTTGTTTCGCTAAAAATACACTTTTAGTGACCGGATTCATATCCCTTCGTTAAGAATTGGTCATTAAAAGTGGAGTTTCTTGTAGTGGGCGGTTATTTTAAGTGTTTTTAGATATTTTAAGTGTATTAAAACATTAATATCCTAATTTAGAATTCATTCTTCATATTTCCCCAAATCAAAAGCCTTCTCTCCTAAAAAGTTCTCTCTAGAACTCCATTGAAGGTCAAGGTCAAGTTCAAGCTAGGGTTGGGGATTTCGAAGTGTTTCTTCTTCAATATCAAGGGATTATTCAAGTATAAGGTATGGTGATCCTTTATCAAGGGTTAGTTTTCACCCTAGAGTCAATTCCAAGGATATTTTCAAGGTTTTCAAGTTTCACCAAAAACCTAGATTTCACTCAAATTCATGGGTTCCTGCATCAAACGATTTCAAATAATAAAGTATTATTGGATTGATGTTTAATTGATTATTTTAAGATGAAAAACACTATGATCCCATAATTTCCCTAAACTCCCCTATATTTGGCTTATGAAGTAGGTTTTATGATTATGAATAAATGTTGATGGAATTATGCTTAGATTGAGTTGTATTATTGATTTCTATTATTATCTATGCCTATCAATGGTGAATTGTTGCAGAGCTGAGTAATGGTGATTATGGCTTTTGAGAAGGGTAAGTTGTGACCTAATTCTCATGAAGTAGAATTACTCTTGAATCGTTGATCCACTTGATAGGTGGAGGTGTTTACATTACATTGTGTATTGATCCACCTTAAAGGTGGAGGTGCTTACTTACATGTACATTGTGATCATGGCCTTGAAAGAATTATATGAGGAATTGAAATATTGTCATGATAATGTATATATGATTGTATAATGTGAATGACTTACATGTGATTCAATGATAGAATGACGAACATGTATTTAATGTATTTGTGTTAGTATTGAACGGAAATTTTCCAATTTCACACTCACGAGTGAAAATGATGAATGTGAAGGGTTTATATATTGTAGGTGTTGAATCTAGAAATGGTAGGCTTATGCATCATTTTCTAGATTAATGAATGTGGCTTGACTTGATGAATATGAATCGATAGTCTATGGCATTCCTTTCATATATGTGTGATGAATATGTCTTGACTTGATGGCTATGAATTGATAGGTTTCATAAATGGTCAAATGTAACGGAGACTCTAGAATCAATAGTCTAGTGGCATTCCTTTCTTAATAAGTCAATGTACCATCAATCGATAGGCCAGTGGCATTCCTTTTATGAGTATAAGAGTGTAATGCGGGACTCTGAATTGATAGGCTTGTAGCATTCCTTTCATATGGACCCTAGAGCTATCCTTGAATGTACCACAGATTGACAGGCTTATAGCATTCCTCCCTTGGTAATGATGTATCATGGGTCGATAGGCCTATGGCATTCCTCCCTAATAAACTGTTGTAATGTGAATGAAATAATCTATGGAAATGTAGGCTAAGCACCGAGTGGATATGGTTAGATTGAAAACTTTCCCAATGTTAGGCTGGGGTTTCAATGAACATCTTCCTATCCCATAACTATGTGCCCACATAGGTTATTAGCCAGCGGATTTCATCCAAGCTAAGAGATTCATCCGAGTTACTATTATCGTTCTACCTTAGGCAAGTGGAACACGTATTTACGGTGTGGGGCTATATGACACCAGATTCCATTTGTAGCTTGCATGGTATGTGTATTCCCATCATGTGAGATGTACATCTAGTTACTTGATAGGTACTACAAAGTGTAGGTAGTAGAATGGGATGTTATCTATACATTGCACGAGTAGGCTTTGAAGGTGCTATAATGAGTTCTCTAAGTCCTAGTGACTAAATGTGTGAAAGTCCTCTAAATGCATGAAGGTGTCCTAAATGAATCTAATGAAGATTGTTGACTTATTGTCTAAATAAAATGATGGATGAGTAACTTATATTGATTAAATGAGTTACTTAGCATGTTGTGTTGAATTGTAAAGGTTCTTATTTATTGTATCCTTGAGGAACACCTAGGTGTGTATGAACAGGTAGTAGGGGTTGTCACTTCATGTCTTACTTAGGTGTATCTTACGGTATCTTTAGACATAGGTGCTAAGATGATGAAATGACTTTCTTGACTCATGTTCTTATGTGTTTTATGTTGGTATTAGTGGAGCATGATTACTTGTAATATGAAGCATGATTAATGGTGAGTTCACTTTTGGTGACCTTAGGTTGATGCTTAGGTGTGGATGGTGGTATGGGACGATATCCATTCATTGCAGAAAGTGTTATTTGAGGGTTGCTTGGGGTGAAGGTGAAAAGGTAAAGGTATTGAGTTTATATGTTGAACATCTCTATATGTGGATAATATCTTGTATGTTGGTTGTTACTTGTATTATGCCTCTTATAATTGTACCCATGACGTTTTATCAAAAATGGGATACAAGCATGACTTTCAACAAAATGTCCCTTTTAAAGTATGTTTTCGCATGGTCATCATACTTAGTACATTTTTGTGTGCTAACCCATATTCTCTTATTTTTACTACAAGTGAAGGTTCCGGCAAGTGATCGTTTCTAGCTAGAAGTTGAAGTGCTTGGATAGAGTTGTTCTCCAAGACTTTTTATGCCCTCATAGATCGAGGACAAAAATTCTTATTGTTCTAGGTCCTTTATATTTAAGACTTTGTAATAGATTTTCTAGTATGTTCGATTGTAAAGGGCGGTGACCCTATCTTGCTAAAGTTTGTCTTAAGATGGCCATGCAAGACTTAGTATTTTCGCTGTTTTATGAAGATTTTTTAGTAGTTTTATTTTGCATAAAGTTTTTTATTCCGCACTATTTTCTATTTTCTATTGTCTATGCAATGAATGAGCTAAGAGGCTTATATTAGACCCCTTTGGGGTCGAGTATGCCGTGTTACGACTATGGGGTGATCTCGGGTCGTGACAAACTAGGTATATGAACATAAGATTTTGGAAATGGTTCTTAGGATCAAAGTCTCACAAGCCACGTCTAGTAGAGTCTTGTTCATTGGTTTGAGTCGCAACACATCTATGAGTGAGACGCTATAGGACGTTAGAAGCTACACTTCTTTCATATTCTAGAGGTTGTGCCTTAGAGTGTGGTTCTATAAGTGTCCTTTATCCTAGTCCTTTCTCTTGTGTTTATAGGATATGAATACAAGGGCTAACCCGAGGAGAGTGGAAGAGGAGATTGTTAATGAGGGAGTTCCTCCCCAAGGTGATCAAGGTCTTCAAGGTGACCAAGTTCCTCTAGGCAATCAAGAGAATGAAGTTCCGGTGGTTCCCCTGGACATGACCGATGATGAGATTAGGGAAGCTTTTATAACCCTAGCCTGAGCCTTTGTGAGATGTGGGGACTAGGGTGAATGCTAATGAGAGTACCGTAGCCTCAAGATTGAGAGACTTTGTGAGAATGAATCCTCCTATCTTTCTTGGCTCTAGAATGAGAGAAGATCCCCAAGAATTCTTTGATGAAATTTATAAGATTGTAGATGCTATGGGAGTAGCTTCTAGGGAGAAGGCAGAGTTGGCTTCCTACCAATTGAAATAAGTGGCCCAACTGTGGTTCACTCAATGGAAAGCCAATAGGCAGGTTGAAGCAGGTCCTATAGAATGGGAGGAGTTTAAGGAAGCTTTCTTTGGTAAGTACTTTCCCATGAGAAGAGGGAGTGTAAGGTTGAGGAGTTTATAAACTTTAGGCAAGGTAACATGAGTGTGGAGGATTATTCTTTGAAGTTTACCCTATTGTCTAAGTATGCTCCATCTTTGGTGTCTAACCTTAGGGATGAGATGAGTAGTTTGTTACCGGTGTATCCGACCTAGTTAAAGGAAGAGTGCCATACGACAATGCTCCATGGTGATATGGATATCTTGAGACTTGCTGTGTATGCTCCATCTATTGAGGAGTCCAAACTTAAGAGGGTGAATAGGGATTTGAAGAGAGGTAGATCCAATGAGCAAGGTCAACCTAGGTTCAAGAAGAGAGCTCCTAACCAAGATTCTTCAAGTGCTCCTAAGGCTAATGTGTAACACCCCATACATTTCAACATGTATATGACTAATTTAATACTGATGAAAGTATTTAAACTCTAGAAGTAAGGTTGTTATTAAGATTAAATTTTAAAGTTGAGTGCTAACTTTAAATTAAAAGATTAGAATTTGGAAAATGAGATAAAATAAGTGAGGTCCTTGCTTGACTAAATTAAGCTAGTAGGTGACAAGTAGGTGCATCACCTACTTAGACTTTTTGGCAAACTTAATTAGAGTAAGTAGTTGCATCACCTGCCATAGCTATAGATTTAATAATAAGAAGTAGTTGCATCACCAAGTTTGACATTTGAGCAGCTTAAAAATGGCCAAGTAGGTGGATCACCTACTTGGCAATTGGTGGACAAAAATGAAGAAGATAGAGGTAGTGGAGTGCCAATAATTATAGGGTCATATTTGGCTCATTTATATCTTAATTCTTGCATGGGAAAAAAGAATTTATCTCCAACACTCACTTTCCCTCAATGATTATCATAGCTACCTCAAAAATACTCCATGGTATCTTGAAGAAACCCTCCTAATTTCCAGCTAAGTGTGAAGGGTGATTAAAACTATTGAAGGAGACAAGTTAAGAGAACAATTTTCCATAATTTGAGATAAGGTTACTGCCCCATTTTGTCTCACTATAGATATCAGATTGGGTGAGATTTCTCTACGTGATTTACTACAATTCATGAAAGAATGATCGGAAGGAGTGAGTCAAAGTTTTATTGATTATTTTAAAAAGGTTTGGGGCTGTCTATACGTGGTGAACTTTGGAGAAGTACTAGGTGGATGGTTGGGTTTATTAGTGGTAAAAGGCATGCTTTTATTCCTATCTATGGTAGTGAGAGTGTTGTTTGTAAGTATGAGGTCGTTGGGTGTTGAAACACCATTTATGAATTGTAGAGCTTTATGCCCGCTAGGTGTTCGACATAATGTCGTAGTGGTCCATTACTTGACCTATTGACCCGATTGTGATGTAATCGATATATTTTGTAGATTATCATTTGTAATATTGGCTAGCCTTAAGAGAAAGTCATGTGAAATGTTTTAGGGAAGAAATGAAGATACACCATTTGAATTGTGGGTTGTGTGGGCATACTGCCCCTTAGGTGTGTATTTGCTGTTCTGGATGTTGTAAATCCCAGGTAGTGTCAGATGACCTCATGGGAAGGTCATAAATGGTGTAAACATGGTGATAAAGGAATTAGTGAAAAAAACACCCATTAGTAGAGGAGTTTTGAGCTGGCTGCCCGACTACAATTTTGGTAAGTCGAAGTGATCCAACCTTGTTTATTAGTTGTTAATATTAGCTCTATTACTTGCCATAAATGCAGAGTAATGCCTCAAAGGAAAGTCTGATTCATGGTACCACATAGTATTGGTCGGGAGACAAGGTATGTAAGGCTATTTGATCTCATTTCTGTTGGCATGAAGTCATATATTTTGGGTACCAATAAATTGAGATCTCTAAGTTATCCTCATGATAAAAGATACAATGTGAGGGTGTAAAATCTCCAATGTAGATAATGGTCTTCCTTATAAATTCCAAGTTCTCAAAATATGTTAGACTACTTCTATACGTGTTCATTATCTAATATTGGTGTGTTTATTCTTCCAAGTACTAGTTGACAAATGTACTTTAAACATTAAGTTTCATGAGTTATCCACCAAGTCAAATGAAGTTCATTGAGTCAATTAGATCCTACATTAGACATGTTACAAGTTTTTACATGTCAGATGCATATTATGTCCATTGTTCATTTTATATCCCCTTACGTGGAACCGTTATTTGGGTTCTGTCACGGGCTTCATTAATTTGGGTGTTTATGCACTCTTTCATTTGATATCGTATACTAAGTGTTTAGCTATCATATCATCTTATATTAGTCCTTGCCTCTACATTTGAGAAGTTACAATCTCTACTAAGTTCTAAGTTATCGTATGCCCCCATGCGAAATGTCCAAACGTATTTTAAATGAAGAATGTTGTAAGAAGAATTACTTGCTCAACTGCTATACATCTTAAGGAATCATTTACTACTTGTAAGGTAGTTGTCACACACCTTCGTGGGTCATCTGTATATGTTCTTTGAGCCCAAATGAAGTTCACGAGTCATATAAGTTCCTAAGTGGCACAACAAAGTTACATTTTCTTCTTGTATTATTGTTTTCTACCTTAATTAATTTATCCACATGTCCACATCACTAGTATACAATCCTAAATCTCAAAAGAGTCATGAACATCAATAGAACAATCTCAAAGATTAAAAAGACAAGGTAAAGTGAATCTATATAATTATGGGTGGCAACTCAGGGGTTAAAATACCTAGCATGGACCGATCCTAATTCTTGTGCTTAAGGGTGGCAGCTCAGGGGTGGTAATACCTAGCATGGGCCGATCCCAATATATATAATTATGGGTGGCAGCTCAGGGGTTAAAATACCTATCATAGGCCGATCCTAATCTATATTATTATGGGTGGAGCCCAGGGGCTAAAATCATAGCATGGGTCAATACCAATTTGTATATTTATAAGGACCGTATCCTAGGGGTTAAAATGCCTAGCATGGGTCATCCTCTCCTACCATTGATCAGGTGGTCATTGTGTCACATGCTACAAAGTCTATAAAGAAAAGATGAGTAAACTTAAAGCCAAGAATGTAATGTGCATGATTCCCCAAGTGTAAGCAAAGGTGAATATAATGTACATGATTCCTCAAGTATAAGCAGAGGTGAATGTAAGGTATGTGATTCCACAAGTATA
Organism: Solanum gracilifrons; assembly: GCA_029582605.1. Taxonomy (NCBI): domain Eukaryota; kingdom Viridiplantae; phylum Streptophyta; class Magnoliopsida; order Solanales; family Solanaceae; genus Solanum; species Solanum gracilifrons. Next base: position 33,774 of record JAJOOH010001073.1, read on the forward strand.
ATCAAAGGTTATCTCTTATCTTCTCTATACAGAATATCTGTGCGTTTGTACCTGATTTCAGTTGAGCTCTTATTTTACATATGGTTACTTTATTTCTCACATATTTAGTACATTCTTTTGTACTGACGTCCCTTCTGGGGATGTTGTTTTCATGCCACAGGTACATGTACCCAAGCTAATAAAATCTCTCAATATAACCATAGGATACTCAACTACCTTTGGTGAGCTCCAGGTTGCTTCAAGGCTTTGCCGAGTCTCTAATATATTTTTGAGATAATATATTAGTTAAGGGGTATTATGGGGTCATGTCGCGTTATAAGCTAAGTGTCTATCTTTTAAAGGCTGTGTAGACCAATGTCAAAGTGAAGCGTGATTATGTCTTGTTTTCTAGTAATTAAGGCCTCAACGACCAATCATGTATATTTATTTTGGGCCTATCTATGTTGGTATTTTATCAGGGTATTTTACGTTTACTCATCAAAGATTTATAACTTCATTTGTTGCATGTATGATAAGCAAGAGTTATATGTTGGTTCTCTCGGTCCTTTAGGGCATCGGGTGCCTATCCGTCTCAATGGGACTTGGGGCGTGACATAATGAGGAGAAAGGTGGTGGATTTCAATCTTCTAAACCTCTTTGCACCACTTATGGAAAGAGGTATCATGGGAAGTGCCTAGCCAGTACTAGTGGGTGCTATGGGTGTGGCAAAAGTGATCATCAAGTGAGAAATTGTCCTACTCTTTCAACTATAGGAAGGGAGGCCAATCAAGCTTCTTATAGTGGCCCGGATCCTATTGCTCCAAAGAAGAATCGTTTCTATCTGCTTCGAGCTAACAAGGATAATGGAGCTAATCCGATGAAGGTACCGGTAAGTCATAGTTTCTTTTGTTGTGATGATATTCCTATGTTGTTTCATGATAGCCTTAGTTAGGTTTTCTCCTAAGTGGGGGATAGTATGTTGAATAGTAAGGTTGTTGAGAGTGTTCATATCCTTTATCTCTTTCCTTCTATTCTTATTCAAGCTTGTGACCAAGAGTTCCTAGTAGCTTATTGCATGTTTTGGAGTCTTGTGTGAATATGAGTTCCCATAGTTTCCTTATGATTGAGCATGTTCTAATTGAATTCTTGTATAGTTGAGAAAAATAAGTTTTCAAATTGTGTTCCTTATGTTTATATGCATCTATGGTGAGTTGCCTAAATATTTCATGAGGTAACTTGTTAAGCATGCCTAAGTGTGTTATGGAAAGAGTTGCAAAATGTGCTTTTATGAGAAGATTGCATAACGTGCCTAATTATGTTATAATGAGCTTGATGTAACTTGGAGAAGGAAGTTCCTCCAATGAAATGAGAAAGGTGATGTTTTTGTGCATGATGAGTTGTAGGTGTAGTTCCTACCTTCTTGTTGTGTTTTGAGCTTATTGATGTGGAGTTGGTGTTTCCTCCTATGTTTATGAATTTGTATTGATTTTGTATGCATGATTGTGGGCTGCTAGTATTGAGTCGTTACCCCTTAAGGTATTTTAAGTGTCATTCCAGGACGAATGTTCCTAAGTGGGGGATAATGTAACAACCCTAAAAATGAATTAGTGAAACTAGAGCCTAACGTGTGTTCGCTTGTGTTCGTCTTATGGTTTGATGGTGTTTTATGTTGTCCCGATGAATGGTTGAGGTTTTTAGTAGTTAAACATCAAGGTACGACTCCCCAAGGACCACCCGAAGGGTCATTGAGGAGGACCCCAAGTCTAACCCCAAGACCCCCTTGTATCAACAGAGTTGGTCAAAATATGGTGACCTACATATTAGGTTCACGCCTCGTAGGTCCATCCACGGTTCATGGATGCCCTCCATAGGTCAGGCCCCCAAATGGCTACTCTCTGACTAAAACCACGGACAACCAGTACGGCTCATGGTCCCATCCACGGTCCATGGATGGTGGTCGTGAGTCGTGGCCTGCAATCTGTCTAGGTGAGTCGGCCAAGTGAGGGGTGAATTGGTAAATTCACCCCAAGTCCCAATTAGTATGTGGACGGTTATTTTAAGTATTTTTAGGTATTTTAAGTTAATATCCTAATTAACAATTCATTCTTCGTATTTCCCCAATTCAAAACCCTTCTCTCCTAAAAAGTCCATTGAAGGTCAAGGTCAATTCAAGGTAGGGTTGGAGATTTCAAGGTGTTTCTTCTTCAATTTCAAGGGTTTATTCAAGAATAAGGTATGGTTATCCTTTATCTAGGGTTATTTGTCACCCTCCTGTCAATGCCAAGGATGTTTTCAAGGTTTTCAAGTTTCACCAAAAATCTAGATTTCACTCAAATTCATGGGTTCATGCATCAAACGATTTCAATTGATAAAGTATGATTAGACTGATGTTTAATTGATGATTTAAAGATGAAAACCTCTATGAATCCATGATTTCTCTAAATCCGTAAATTTGTCTTATGAAGTGGGTTTTATGATTATGAATGAATGTTGATGGAATTATGCTTAGATTGAGTTGTATTATTGATTTCTATTATTATCTATGCCTATCTATGGTGAATTTTTGGAGAGTTGAGTAATGGTGATTATGACTTTGGAGAAGGGTAAGTTGTGACCTAATTCTCATGTAGTAGAATTACTCTTTAATTGTTGATCCAATTGAAAGGTGGAGGTGTTTACGTTACATTGTATATTGATCCATTTGAAAGGTGGAGATGTTTAGTTACATGTACATTGTGATCATGGCCTTGAAGGAATTATATGAGGAATTGAAATATTGTCATGATGTTGTGTATATGATTGTATAATGTGAAGGACTTACATGTGATTCAATGATACAATGTTGAACATGTGTTCAATGTATTTGTGTTAGTATTGAAAGGCCATTTCTCAATTTGACACTCATGAGTGAAAATGATAAAGGTGAAGGGTTTCTATATTGTAGTTGTTGAATCTAGAATTAGTAGGCTTATGCATCATTTTCTAGAATAATGAATGTGTCTTAACTTGATGAATATGAATCGATAGGCTATGACATTCCTTTTCGTATATGAGTGATGAATGTGTCTTGGCTTGATGGCTATGCATTGATAGGCTTTATGCATTATTTTCAGAAATGATCAAATGTAATGAAAACTCTAGAATCGATAGGCTAGTGGAATTCCTTTCTCAATGAGTCAATGTAACATGAATCGATAGGCTAGTCGCATTCCTTTCATGAGTATAAGAATGTAATGAGGGACCATGAATTGATAGGCTTATAGCATTCCTTTCATATGGACCCTAGAGCTATCCTTGAATGTACCACAGATCGATAGGCTTATAGCATTCCTTCCTTGGTAATGATGTATCATGGGTCGATAGGTCTATAGAAATCCTCCCCAATACACTAATGTAATGTGAATGAAATAATCTATGGGAATGTAGGCTAAGCACCGAGTGGATATGGTTTGATGAGAACTCTCCCAATGTTAGGCTAGAGTTTCAATAAACATGTTCCTATCCCATAACTATGTGCCCACATAGGACATTAGCCAAAGGATTTCATCCAAGCTAAGGATTCATCCGAGATAATGTTATTGTTCTACCATAGGCAAGTGGAACACCTCTTTACGGTGTAGGGCTATATGACACCGAATTCCATGTCTAGCTTGCATGGTCTATGTAAGTTAAACGCTTATTCCCATCATGTGAGATGTGCGCTCTAGTTACTTGATAGGTACTACAAAATGTAGATAGTAGTATGGGATGCTATCTATGCATTGCACGAGTAGGCATTGAATGTGCTATAGTGAGTTCTCTAAGTCCTAATGACTAAATGTGTGAAAGTCCTTTAAATGCATGAAGGTGTCCTAAAATAATATAATGAAGATTGTTGACTTATTGTCTAAACAAAATGATGAATGTAGCGAACCTAAAAATTGATCGGTGAAACTAGAGCCTAACGTATGAATCTTAAAAGTTTTAGCATAAATTGGAGTTATGAAATTTTCCAAAAATTTGACCAAGTGTAAGTTCAAGAGAGGGTTCAAAGAAGACGAAAGGCAAAACTGCCCTTCGAAGCTCCCTTGGAGTTTGCCTCAGTTTTATTTGGTAAGTCCATGTGGGCAAGGAGCGTTTTCGTAAATATTATTTTTTTTAGTTAAATTAATATTTTTTACGAGACGCAGAGCCAATTAAGCTTCGTCCTCGAATGAAGACTAAACTAGCTGAAATGGAAGGAGAGGGTTGCAACCCCTACCACTAAACACTAAGAACTGAATTTCTGACTTAATTGAGTTCCAAGGACATGCAAATACACTGAAAATACAAGTACAAACTGAAGGAACATGATTCTAAGACTGAATATACGCATGAATGACTAGAAAAAACTGAAGAGGAACTATTACCTCAAGCTGGAGTGGAATCGGAATGAAAGAGGTGAGGATACTTAGCTTTCATGGCCGCTTCTGCTTCCCAAGTAGCTCCCTCTACGGACTGACTCCTCCACCGAACCTTGAATGAAGCTACTTTTTTGTTTCTCAACCTTCTAACTTGACGATCAAGAATCTCAACGGGTACATCCTCATAAGAAAGACTATCTTTTACAGCCACAGTCTCTATTGGCACTACGGATATTGGATCACCCACACACTTTTTCAAAAGTGAAATGTGAAAGACTGGATGCACTGTTGCTAAGTCTGCTGGCAACTCTAACTCATAAGCCACTTTATCAATCCTTTCAAGATCCGGTAAGGGCCTACATATCTGGGACTAAGCTTCCCTTTCTTGCCAAATCTCATCACCCCCTTCATAGGTGACACTTTCAGGAAAACCCAATCATTAACTTGCAACTCTAGTTCCCTTCTTCTCACATCTGCATAAGACTTCTGGCGACTCTAGGAAGTCTTAAGTCTAGCTCTAATGAGTTGCACTTTCTCCATAGTATCAAGGACTGAATCTGGTCCTATCAAGGTTGTTTCACCTACTTCAAGCCAACCAACTGGAGATCTACATCTACATCCACACAATACCTCATAAGGGGCCATCTGAATGCTGGAATGGTAACTATTGTTGTAGGCGAACTTAATAAGAGGAAGGTGATCGTCCCAACTACCCTTGAAGTGGATCTCACTAGCTCTCAACATGTCTTCTAAGTCTGAATGGTACACTCTGCCTGACCATCCGTCTGTGGATGAAATGTTGTGCTAAGGTTAACTTGAGTACCAAGACCCTTCTAAAATGACTTCCAGAAATTAGAGGTAAACTGAGGACCTCTATTTGAGATGATAGACAAAGGAACCCCATGCAACCTCACAATTTCATTAATGTAAATCTTGGCGTAATCCTCCACCGAATCTGTAGTCTTGACCGCCAAAAAGCGAAAAGACTTAGTAACCCTATCAAAAATCACCCAAATAGAATCATGTTGTCTGTGACTACAAGGTAAACCTGTGATGAAGTCCATGCTGATCACTTCCAACTTCCAAGTAGGAACGTCAATCTCTTAAGTCATACCTCCTGGTTTCTGATGTTCTACCTTGACTTGTTGGCAATTGGGGCACTTAGCCCCAAAATCTGCTATATCTCTTTTCATACCATTCCACCAATAGACTTCCTGCAGATTGTGGGCTTCTGCGAGAATATGTTGTCTCAATTCACCCACATCAGGAACACACAATCTACCCTGATAGCGAAGTACACCATCTCTTCCTTGGGAGAAAACCTCCACTCTCTAATTGTGGATTGCACCCTTAAGCTCAAGCAAGATTGGATCTCTTTCTTGCTTTTCCTTAACCTCTACTACCAACGAATATTCTGCCCCATTTTGAACCGTTACACCACCATCTGATATGCTCATAAGACGAACTCCTAGGTGAGAAAGTCTATGAACATCCTTTGCTAGCTCTCTTCTTTCTTCCTTAACATGTGCTACACTACCCATGGATAATATGCTAAGAGCATCTGCTACTACATTAGCCTTACCCAGATGGTAATGCACGCTCATATCATAATCTTTGAGGAACTGAAGCCACTTTCTTTGGTGAAGATTCAACTCTTTCTGGGTGAATACATACTGGAGGCTCTTATGGTCTGTGAACACATCTACATTAACACCATATAAGTAGTGTCTCCAAATCTCGAGTGCAAACACCACTGCTGTAAGCTCGAGGTCATGAGTCAGATAATTCTTCTGATGCACCTTAAGTTGTCTAGAAGCATAACCTATAACCTTACCTCGCTGCATCAATACACAACCTAGGCTGACTCTGGATGCATGGCAATACATCACATAACCATCTGCACCCTCTGGTAGAGTCAAGACAGGATCTGTAGTCAACCTAGTTTTCAATTCTGCGAAGCTTTTCTATCAATCATCTGACCATCGAAACTTGACCATCTTCTGAGTCAACCTAGTCAATGGTGAGGCTATGTATAAAAATCCTTGCACGAACCGTCTGTAATAGCTCGCTAGACCAAAGAAACTTCTGATATCTATAGCAGAGGTAGGTCTTGGCCATTGTTTCATTGCTTCAATCCTCTAGGAATCTACTCGAATTCCTTCACTAGAGACAATATGCCCAAGGAAAGCAACTCATTGTAACCAAAACTCGCACTTGTTAAATTTTGCAAATAACTGGCCATATTGGAGAGTTTGCAGAACAACTCTCAAATGACTCGCATGTTCTTCCTCATTCCTAGAGTAAATGAGGATATCATCAATAAAGACGATAACGAACAAGTCTAAGTACTGCTTGAACACTCTGTTAATCAAATCCATTAAAGCTGCAGGAGCATTGGTTAGTCCAAATGACATAACTACAAATTTGTAATGATCATACCAAGTTCTGAAGGCTAGTTTCGGAGTATCACTATCTCTGACTCTGAGTTGAATCTAACTATGTCTAAAAATAGCCTCTAACTTATTAGAAATGCTGGGACAGGCCCCAACTAAGTCTAGCAAAACTAAATCTAAAAGACTGAAAACTGAAAGATAACATGACTATTGTCCTCGAAGAATGAAGACTCACCACTGATGCTACTGAACTGGAGATCGAGAATAGATCTAAGCGTGATCTGGATGCTGAGAACCTGAACCTACAACACGAGAAGATGTAGCGCACGTATGTGTTAGTACTTGAAAGGTACTGAGCATGTAGGATAGAGTAAAGCTGAAATAACATATAACTGACAAAGAAATAAAGCAATGAAATAATTTGGACATGATATAGATACTGAATACTGAGCTAACTGAATGCAATGACCAATTTATAACATGGAGACTAAATATTGAATGAACTGTAAATGTGGTCAATTCAATAGAGTCTGACTGAACTGTGGGAGCTACTAATAACCGACATAAAACCACATGAGCTAAATGTGGAGTCCGATGTATACGCCCCATCGAGAAGACCCAATACACCCGGCCAAAGGTGTAGAGGCATACTGGCATGATCACTAACTGATATTGCCCACAAAGGGGACTTACACCTATGTGGCTCGTAGTTCTGGGACTATATTGCTATGTTGAACCCTACTCCAACTAGGTATTATGCTACTCCTAATAGATTATGTGATTAACACATTATGACTGAATTTCTATAATACTGGATAGCTCAAAACTGAACATTCAAAACTGAGTATCCAACAATTAATCTGATAATGATGCATTAATAACTGAGGAATGTATAACTGAATAACTGAGATATCTGACCTAGTATGTGTAATTCAAGAACTAAAGGAATAATAGCTAGGGTTCTGGAATTCATGCATTAAAGTGAATATTAACATACTAATCTGATTTGGATCATTTAATTAACTAATTCATAAATGATATGTTGATATTCTAGAAACCCTAGGTCTAGTCATAATAAGGGAATCAAGAAACTGACTGAAAACTACGGACCAAATGGGTGAAAGGAACCCACTAGTGAAATCCCACATACCTGGTGATGAATTCCACGGAGAAATCTTTCGATTTTGGGGATGGAACTGATGGAACCTTGTTGCATTCTTGAACTAGGGTTTGACTTCTTTCTCCTCTTAGCTTTCTAATTTTTCTATGTTTTGATTAATGGTTTGACTTTAGATAAGTTCTACTTATGTTTCTAGGCTTAAACTGACTAAAACCTCATGCTTTAAGGTCTAAACGATGTATCTTAGGGGTCCAGCAAAATAGGAAAAGACCAAAAGACCCCTGACTTAATTCCTGTCAGAGTGACCGACAGATTGGACCTACAGGCCGTAGGTCAGTCGACGGTCCGTAGATGGGGGTCGTCGGTCAAGTCTGCCTGACAGGGCTTCACTAAAACGAGCATAACTGTTTACTCGGAGGTTGGATTTTAGCAAACTCGGTGGCGTTGAAAAGAGGATTATATTATCTATAATATTATAGGTCATGTGAGAGATAATATCTTTTGTGTTAAAAGTTATAACCATCTTAAGTTGACCCACTCAACAATTTTCATCTAACTGGGTACTGGCCCTCAACTATGGTCAGACCTACAGACCCTGCATTGAACGACGGTCCGTGCTGGTCGACCGTAGTTCATGTCAGAGGTTGGGTAAAGGAGTCTTGATCCATGGACACAGACCACGGACTGTGGTCTATCCTACAGACCGTGGGTCTGTCCGTGGGTCGAAACTTAGCCGATTTTCTGAGATGGGTTGGGGAGGGGTTGCATTGGTGAACCACGGACCACCAGCATAGGCCATGGTCTGACTTACGGTCCGTAGCTTTCTCCTACAACTTCTCAAGTTTGCATTTTTGGTTTGTTTCGATTATGGCTGGTACAAAAAGGAACTCTGAATCTTCAAATATAATATCTATTGATAGCATATGAGCCGATCGGCCACTTTGGATAAATGTCTATGTACAAGCACGACATATGATCAAACAAATGCATCAATGTATTTTCTAAGTAAACTATTGAGTTATCATTTTCGAGATTCTCTTAGATGGATCCTGATTCGGATTTATTTGACACAATCATCCTTTTCTATATATACATTTTCTGTCTCATCCAGATTCCACTTACCCTGAGTCTCGAACTGTTTCAAATCTTTGATAAGGTGTTCGAATATCATGATCTCCTCGTCATACTCTTCAAACTTATCTTAATATACCTCATTTTGGTCATTTAGCTTGTGACATGACATGATTTTGATAGGTTTTAAAAAAAAAATTTATTGAAACAAAAGAAAAATATTGTTAGATAGAAAAAATTAAAGCAAGCAAAATAAATTTTCACAATAGAAGAGGCTCTCATTGAAGATAAGGAAATGCAAACTTTGTCAATATCCAAGGGTCATTTTGCCTTTTTAAAAACACTATGAGGAAAATTAAAACATAATTAAGTAAAATGACATAAAAGGTGGGTCCCAAGCATCATTCGAACTACCATTGATTTCAAAAACAACATAAGATCTATATTTGTCTATCAAGATTAGTGAGGAATTTGGAGCGGAGTGGAAGTCTTGACCATCTCTTCAAGCACAACATCACCTTGTTCAAAATGATCCCCAATTTCTTCTAAAAGACCATAATCATTGGCATATTCCTCTAGCAGAAACTGATACAAATGAGGAAAAAATTTTGGTGATACATAATTAAACTCCGTCATATTCTGACCCTCTCTCGACACTAAAGCAAAAGCATGATGGGTTGTCATGATCACAAATTTGGTATTCTCACTTATACTTAGACGCTACAACCTTATCAAGGTTGTCTGGGTTGGTTGTGATTGCAGCTTTACCCACACACCAATCATGGTAGTAGTGAATCCTCCACAATTCGGTAGAGGATTACTATTGACATTTGGTGTGGTGATTTAGAGAGTGACCATTTTATAGTCGATCAAGTCGTGGATCTTGTGCTTTAAATTAATATAGTCTTCAGTATCATTCCCAACATTGTCGGAATGATATGGACACCTTTCATCTTGGTTGAATCTGGAGCTAGTATTGACTGGCTTGGGCTCAACCAGATGAATAATACCTACCGCAGTAAATTGCTCAAACAACTTTGTCCAACTTTCAAAGAGAGGAGTACAATTTCGAGCATGTTTCTTCTCAAATTATTGACGAGGGGGATCACAACTGCCTTGATGAGAAGGAGGTCCTTGGCCATAATTCAGAGCATTTTGGCGGGGAGGTACTTGAAACTTTGGATCAATAATGTTAATAGTGAATGCTCCATGATTCAACAGAGAATTAGCATTGCATTGGAAGTGACAGTCTGAAGGGTGACAATTCTTTGATCAATCAAGTCCTAAATTTTGTTCTTCAAATTGATGAAATTCTTGGTGGTGTGTCCAACAACCCCTGTATGGTGAAGATAATAATGATTGAACTCGTAATGTCTAAAATTGACATTGATGATTTTGGATTAATTGTTTGTACCAGATCAACTGGTTTCAATCTCTTAAAAAGATGGGTTTGACAACCAAAAGAGTAATTCTCGAGAAGGTTTCTTCTCAAGGTTTGGACGAGAAAGATTATAGTTATTTCGTGGAGGTTGAGGTACTTGATAGCTAGGAGGGGCATTTGGGTAATTTTCCATTACAACTTGGTAACTTGATTGAAAATTTAGGTAATTTGGCAATGGAGCTTGGTAATTTTTTATAATTTTATGGTGGAGCTTTGTAATTTAGTTGGATGGGGTAAGGATTTTGCGATGCTAAAGGGTAAGTTTTGGATTGTAAAGGCTTTCGAACATTGAGACCGGCATTCCTCTTTAATTTTTGGCTCGATTCAACTGAGATAAAGGACACATCTTCCCTCTTCCTTCTAAATAGTCCCAAGGATTCACTTGGGGTGTCATTCGGATAATTTTTCCGGTCTTGATACCGTCTTCAATAGCTTCCCTAATTTTGACTATCTCACTGAACTTCCCTCCTAAAATGAGCAACATCCTATTATGGGTTGAGTGGTAGGCGGTTTTAGACGATTTGAGTAGGGATTTGATGGACCAAAGGAAAATTCAGGAAAATGTTGGGATGTGGATTTTGAGGAGTAGGTAGCTTTTGGTGTGAGGAACTAGCATGATGTGGGTTAGGGGTGGTAAAGAAAATGGTGGGAGGTTTTCGAAACGTAGCGATTGATGAATTGTTTCAAAAAAAATCTGATGTTGGATCCGAAGTACGAAATGTAGTAGAGAGGCCTTCCGTTGTGTAGAGTACAAGTGTTGGCAATGATAGCCAGATTTGTCAAATCTCGGGTCTTATCCATTTCAACCCTCATTTGAGCAATTTGTTGGAACAATTATGCAACCAGCTTGTTCTGTTCAGTAATGATAGGGTCATTCATAGTCATTTCGGTAAAATCACTTTTCCCAACATTTTCAACCACTTTTTCTTTGACTTTTGACAAACATTGGTCGGAGAAGGAATATTTGGTGTCTTAACACCCTGTGAAGTATGGACGTTCTGTTATTTTCTGATCACAGTTCAGTTTTGAGTACCTAACAAAGAAAAAAGAACTCAAAAGACAAATGTGTTAGTCTGTGTCGCTGATAAATATTACAAAATATCACACACATGATCACAAACACATAAGAGTTTCTCTACATGAAGATAAACTAGCCCACATATATAGAAAACAACTAAACAAACAAGAATTTGGCTATCTGATTTTGAGCTTTATGAATTCGAAATGTCGACTTTAGTCGAGACAAAGTCGATTGTATCTTTCATTATCGTACCTTATATTTTTGATTGAGATGTAACTTTAACTTCATTGTAAGAATTTAAAAATATAGTATTTGTCAAAAATGGGGACCCAACCCTGAAAGGCTACCTACATATCTCAGGAGAGAGAATTTAGATCCTAAGTAGTTCGACTTTCCTTTTTGACTTGAAAAAAATTGACCTTTTCTGAGATGGGAGAGTAAGGATTTGAAAGTGAAGTAGAATTTTGTTGGGAAACTAAAGACTCGGAGAGTTATTGGAAATTAAAGATTTTGAGAGTTTTTTTAACACACTTTTGATAGTGACTTGATATTTGTGCTTAGGGGTTCTAAAAATAATTTGAAGAGGAGTAAGCTAGGATATCTCCAAATAAAGAAACATATTCATGCAAGAATTTATAACACATAAACAATTATTGCGTGTTCTAAACAGATATGTGACCCCTTTTTTGCCAAGGGTAGGCCTAACGATGTGAAGGACGTATAACGTCATTTGAAATAATTCATTGCTCTGGAAACAAAATTTATACAAACATTATGAATAAAGATGAATGGGGATACATAATTGGGAAAAGGTGATACAAATAATCAGTCCCACACAGGTGTACCATCCTAAGCTATCCCTTCATAAAAGGTCATTCGATCTTGATTTTCTGACACCTCCGAATGCCGACGCCTTCAAATGGACTAGTAACTTGTAAAACTCTTTCTTCAACTAGAAAAGCCATTAAAATCTACTCCATCCCCAAGGAACAATGATTTTTCAAACAACATATATATCCTTTAAATTTAAACACTTAAGTATGATCGTCTGGTACGGCCATGAGACGTTTTGGACTTAAGTTGGCTGCTTATCAACTAAAATGTGTTTCTCAAACTTGGTTCAACCAATGGAAATTAGGGAGACCAATAGATACGAGTCCTCTTTATTGGCTACTTCGTCAAGGAAGTATGACTGTGAGGGAATATGCTTTGAAATTTACACAACTATCTAAATATGCTCCAATAATGGTTGCTGATTCTAGGGCAATGATGAGCAAGTTAGTTTCGGGTGTATCCGAAATGGTAGTTAGAGAGTGTAATACCGATATGCTCATTAATGACATGTACATCTCTCGTTTCATGGTTCATGCACAACAGATTGAAGAGGAGAAACTTAAGGAAAAGTCTATGGAGGTAAAAAGGACTATAATTGGTAATGGAAATTTTTCTTATGCAAGGTCTGATGAACATGGATGTTCTAGGTTTCGACAAAGGTTTTCCAGTCAAAATTCCTCCAATTCTCCTCCTAAGTTCAACAAATATAGGGTGTCTAACCCTAAGCCTTAAGGAGGGAATAGTAATGGATCTTCGCTACAAATGTCTACTAATGTTAAGTGTGGAAAGAAGGATGAGGGTAAGTTCCTAGCCTGCACGGATGGTTGCTTTAGTTGTGGTAAAAGTGGTCATAAGATGAAAGATTTCCCAATGCTTACGGAAAAAGGAAGAGAGGGCAAGCAAGCTCCTCCTAGTGGTTTGTGTTCCAATGATCCTAAGAAAAACCGATTCTATGCACTTGAGGCTCATGTTGAAAAAGAGGGTTCTCCTGATATGGTTACCGGCATGTTAAAAAATTTCCAACTTGATGTTCATGCTTTACTTGATCCTGGTGCTACTTTATCTTTTATGACGTTATGAGTCCACAAATTGGAATCATTTTGGGCTTTGTTTGGATAGAATTAGAGTCCTCAAATGCATATTTTGTCTCAATATCTGATGAAAGCCCTTAAGTTTCAGGTATTTGGAGTTTGAGGGAAGTATGGACACTATTTAGCAAAAAGGAACAAAGGCAGCTGAAAGAACGAAGAAATGAAGATCGGGGAATCGCCGAACCCATTCGCCAAATCGCCAAAAGGGTCTTATTCTCGCCTATGGCTCCAGTGTACTGAGCCTTGAAGGAAAGGATCAAATCGGCGGTGAAAAGAAGCAATCGGCGTATCGCCGAGTAGTTCGGCGAAGTTGTACTATGTTGCCCAATGATCCAAACACGACGATGTTGAAAGATAGAGCAAGATGGCGATGAAACCTATGACAGGGCGGATCGTCGAGTTGATCGGCGATCTCGACTAACGACGATGAATGATCCGTTGCAGCACAAATTTTTGAAAACTATAAATACTCGTTTATAGTTATAGCTTAGTAATGAGTTTTTGAAGGAGTTTTTGAATATTAGATTTTAATATAGAATTTTTAATATAAACTTTTGAGTTCTAAATTTGGAGAGGGTTTTGAAGAACTTAAAGATTCAAAGGTTTTCAACTCCAAGAATTTGGACTTGGGTCTTGTGGATTCTTAATTCTATGCTTGTTTTGAGACCTAAATCTTCATACCCATTTAAATGCAAACTCATTTTGGTATAAATTTCTATCTCTTTTACATGTTTAGCATGAACACCAATTCTTGGGGTGTGATTTTGTAAACATGGGTTAGATTATATGTTGGGTATTGCTTGTTGATGATTTATTTATTGTTTAGATGTGATTTCATTTAGTAGTTGTGGTGGAATTTAATGAAATTGTAGTTGCAAATACGATTTCACCTTTGTGCTTTTGGCTTGCTCGAGAGAGAGGTTGTAAAACTAAGACTACTATATTGATGTCCGGTGGGAATGGGTCGACATGAGGTTCAGCTCGAGAGAGTGAACTCTAGTCTCATTCCCACACACTCAGCTCGAGAGATTTAGTGGGCTAAGGCAGATGATGTTCTTCAAGCGACAAATCGGTGTCCGAGAGGAATCCATTTGATTCGGGGTAAGTTGTTCGAGAGTGAATTTATCACCTCTATAGTCTAGCTTAGTCACAAATATTCAACAGATTTATTGTCAAAAGCATGTACCCAATAGTTTAGTTTTTCCCATATTTCTATCAAATCCAAAGAACCCCATCTCTTTGATTAGTACTCTTTGAATTTTTGTTGTTTCTACTTACTTGTGATAAAAAACCCCAATTGTTAATTGACGCTTGCATCACTCGCTTTGATTTAACATGCTTACATTCGAAAATGTTTTTAGTTATGACTAATTAGAACTAAATTTTATATTTCTATTAATTCTCAAGACCACTCCCTTGGGACTCGACCATAATCCTTGGTTGGGTTACTATACTATTGTACGATCGTAGACGGTTACATTGGAAGTTTTGTCTTGATTACACAAACATCAAAATGGCGCCGCTGTCGGGAATTGGTGTTATTTGAGAATTCTAAGTTTAGTAGAATTTTTGTTCTTTTAATTGTAGTTCACTTACTTTACTTTTAGTTTCGTTTTGCTTGCTTGTGTATTGAAGCAGAAACATGGATATGAAGGATCATTATGGGTGTCAAACAGATCACCCCTTCTTGAAACTGTTGAACCTTAGGGACAACCTCCTAACGTTCAAACAGGTAGGGGATGAAATCAATCAGTAAATGTGGCTAAAGTTGCAAGCAGTGCTAGAACCATTCCCATCTCATGGGATGACCGTCAAAGTCCTACTAGAATGCTTCTATAGGGGTCTTAGACCCGAAAATAGAAGTATTGTCGATCAACTTTTAACGGGTGGTATGCTATACCAGCCCTATGAAGTAGTAGCAAATCTTCTTGATAGCATGGTTGAAACCAACAAAGAAGCCCAAAAGAAACATGAGTGGGACACACTAGTAGCTCAAGTAGACATTCTTTCCAAACGAGTCATGGAGTTGGAAGCACAAGCAACGGACAAGGACAAGCACTTCTCCGTACGAGAGTGTAAAAATGGGAAGAACCATGGGGGTGTACAAAATGATGAAATTCTCTCATTCATTCCACAGAAAATTAAAGCACATGACAAAGTGTTGAATGAGATGAAAGAGAACATCAGAATGCTAAATGAAACGTCAATTTCTAACTCCATGACCATTCTGCTGCAAGATGCCCAGATAGGCCATTTGATATCAGGTCGATATCCACCGTTTGCCGAGGATTCAACTAGTTACACCATGGTCGACTCCGAGGATGAGGACTAGATGTTAACTTATGTCGTGCCACGACGTTAACTAAGGTGTTGTTTGGGAGATAACTCAAAACCCTTTATTGCTTTATATTGCTTTGATAAAATAACGGTGTGTTAATTGTGCAGGAAGAAGTGTGGGAAGCATTTGGAAAGAAATGATTGGTGAGTCACCGATCAGCTCGGCGACCCCAATTTGTATTGATGTTTGGATCCCTACATTAACTGGGGGATTCTGTAAAACTTGGCGAGGAAGGTGATTGCTCAGCGTGACACCAAATGGTTCGGCGCCCACGACTAATGTCGCCGAGTGGGCAAGAACTGGATGGTTTTTCAACCCAAACATTTAAAAGTCTCAATTTCCTACGCTCTCCTTCATTTTCAAACTTTACAAACTCACACCTAGCTTACTTTCAATATCTTGCATGTCCATTGTATTTGGTTGATTTGTGCTCAGATTTAGATTACCTTTCCGCCTAGCATTTCAATTATTTCATAGTCAGCACAAAAGGTCGGTTTTATATGCCCCAAATTTATTTTATTAAAATTTATGCTCATTTGCAATAACTAAATCTTGTTGAAATTATTCTGACCCTACCGGATAGGACTGGATTGTTTACACACATGCTTTAATTTGACAATCTAGATCGAGTAGTGATGCTTATCGTGACCAACGACACTAACTTGCAGTACGAGTGTCTACGATCGTCGATAATATAGTAACCAAACTAAATGTTGGGGTCGTGTCCCAAGGGAGTGATTTTGAGAATTAATAGAAAAATAAAATTTAGTTCTAATTAGTCGTAGCTAAAGACATTACCGAACAAAAACATTGTAAATTGAAGGGGGTGACAAAAAAGTGTCAAATATCAATTGGGGGTTTTGTCACAAGTAGTAAAAACAGCCAAAGTAAACAAGAAAATCAAGTATGGGAGAAAGTTCTCGGGGTGTGACCGCACTACAAGTGGAGATAAATCGTTGGGTACATGCTTTCGATAGGAAATTTACAAGATAATAGTGACTAAGCTCAGCTTTAGATGGAAATAAGTTCCCTCTCGGGCAACTTACCCCATTACAAATGGGTTCCTCTCGGACACCCAGTTGCCGCATGAAGACCAGCCTACGCCTTACCCCACTCACTCTCTCAAGCTGAGTGTTAGGTTATGGGACTAGGATTCACCCTCTCGAGCTGAACCTCGTGTCGACCCACTCCTTAGGCCATCAGTCTAGTGATCTTGTTTTCGCGGCCTCCATCTCTGGCAAGCTGAAAACACATGGGTGGTTTTTTATTTGAAACTACAAACCCATTAAATTAAACCACAACCACTAGGTGAAATCACCATTAAAATACATCTAACCTATTAGCATGCAAGACCCAACAACAATATCAACACATATTTGCTAAATCACACCCCAAGAATGGGGTTTTAGCCTCACATCAAGAAATAACAAAATACACCTAAAATGATACTAAAATCAAATAGGTATAAGAAATTAAACCTTCATTTAAGCAAAGTAAGAAGACAGGAGAAGACCCACTTCCAACTTGGGAAGATGAAATCTTTCTCTCTTCAAGTCTCCCACAAAACACTTTCAAAACTTGGGAGAAAATATCCCAAAAAGTAGTATTCTATTCTAGAAATTAAAATAAATGTTGGACTACTTAAAATTAATAATAAGTTTAGTATTTATAGATTTCAGAAAATAGTGTTGGCGGATCTTTCGGTGAGGTTAGTCAATGTCGCCGAATGACTCGGCGACTCGCCCTTCTTCTGTTTCATTGTTGTTTCTTTCTTGCCTTCAACGTCTTCACATTCTTGACCATTGGGTGGTATAGTACTGATTCATGAAAATATTTGGCGAGGCACCGACTGCTCCTTTCATCACCTTTTGATCTATTTTCTTCAAGTCTTCGCGCACTGGAACAAAGGGCGGAGTGAATCCCTTCGGCGAATCGCCAAGTGTGCTTGGCGATGCTCATGTTTCAGCTTCTTTGCTCTTTTCAGCCTTTTTGTTCCTGTTTGGGCCTAAGTGTCCATGCTTTCAATAAAACTTCAAATTCCTGAAACTTAAGAGTTTTCATCAAATATTGAGACAAAAGAAGCATTCAAGGACACTTTTCTTATCAAAATAAAGCCCTAAATAAGTACAATTTGTGGACTCATCAACACCCTCAACGTAAGCTTTTGCTTGTCCTCAAGTAAACTCAAGTTCAACCATTCAACAAGGAGTCTCAAATAGTGCTACACAAGACTAAATCATTAACATACATAAAAAGACTCAAAGTACTTATGCAAAATTCAACTGTGTACTCAAAGATTCAAGTTCTGACACACCACTACCAATGATTCTCATGCTCGCAATACTTGCTACTTGAGCAAGTTCAAGCTAAAAAAAAGTATCTAAATGCCCTCACACAAACAATGATTCCATATTCACACCTATAGGTTAATCCATTTAAGATCTGGAATCAGATGCAACACTCACACTCGAAAACAGGAACAAAATGCATGTTTTCACCCACAGGTTTGCCCTTATTTTCCAATCGACTTTTGAATTGGCTTACTCAAGATAAAAAAAAAGGTCTTTTCAAGGCTTGTAATGGGGATGAGTGCAAAGGTATGGTCATTTAGGCTCAGTGAATTTTTCATCCTCGTGAGTTGTAGTTTTCTCAAGGCATTCCCATATTTCCCTTTTTCAATTCTTTTTCTAGTGCTTCTAAGTCATCTTTTTATTCACCTCCATGGATTGCTTGGAAACCTGATTTCTTTTGTATTTATTCCACGGGGTTTTTTTTTTTTGGATTGAAGGGTTTCTGTTGTTCAGCAACACCATGGGTTAAGGGGGACTCTTCTTGCACTTCTTGACTTCTCTTTTTCCTTTTCACCACACCCCCAACTTAGGCTTTTGGCCTAAGTTGGCTATTCACTAAACCACAAATTAAAAGGATTATAGGTAGTGGGTCAAGTAAGGTCTAGGGTTCATCAAGGTTCTTCCAAAGAAAGGTAAGGCTCAAGGGGTGTTCAAAAGAGTTTCACACGCTCACTGGTAGGCCACAAAAGAGGTCTATGTCAAATTTGGCTCACACTCTTTAAAGTTGTCTAAGATGATATCAAGAGGACACCTTTCTAAATCAATCAGACTAACATGGCAAATTCTAGGTTTATTCATGCATGGTTGAAAGCAAGCTAATCACACAAGGCATCGACACTTAAGTCAAACAAGAACACAAACTTTTTCTACTGTTCAATGGTCAGTACAAGAGAATCAATTTGATAAATGGCTAATCACAACGAGATGTAAAGAGTTCAAATATTGTCTACGCAACTTTATTTTGCCGCACAGTAGTCGTACATTCATGTTCGTTCAATTGAGAGCACTATTCAAGTCATTGGTATTGATCGAAACCGAGACTCAATTGTTTACGAAAGAACAACCACATTCAATTCACGAAGGGTGGCAAAAATGTGCGAAAAACTCAAAAAAATTTGGAAGGGTCAAAGTCATTTTGCAATTAAAAATAAGCGGAAACGGAGCCACAAGCTCAAACAATTGCGAAGCAGTTTTAAAAACATTAAAAACACAATTAAAATAGATAACCCAAATGTACACCAAAATACAAATATCCGAAACAATCAAAATAATGTGGGTCTCACCCTACCACAAATAAAATCAGTTGTCCTCAAATGCAAATAAATTAACCAAGATTATATAGATAAAAAAGGACAAAGAGGGAGGTAAAGAGGGGATCTTGGCTATGCGGTTGCTTTATCTATCATGGCATTAGTATCCGGAGTGACCACCAGAAGGACCAGATCCACTGGATCCCACAGCAGGAGACTTGCTAAAGAAGCTTGCACAACAGCATTTATCATGATTTCTTTAGTCTTGGCTATGTAATCCATTGTAGCTTCCTCAAATATGTCTTCGTCATTTTCTGCCTCCGATTCAGGATCAGCTATATGCTCCATTCCATCTCCATGTCCTGCGGTAGTCTGAGGCATTTCAAGCACATCTGGAACTTTCGCTGTTCCAAAGATCATGGATATATCAATGGACTTTAGGTAGTCCACATCTTTCTTCAGCTCTGCAATGGTGGCCTTTACGACCGTTACTTCATCTGTGGCTCCTTGATCGTGCTCACACACTGACATCCTAGCCTCTAGAGCATCAATAGTAGTGCTCAGTGGTCTCACAACATTGTGAAGGGCAACCTGAATCATGCCTAGAATGGAGCTCTCTATGATAGCAGTCCGACAATTAGCAGTTTGGGCAAGCTGTCCCATTAGGATCAAGGATGCTTGAGTGATCGGTTCACAGATGGCAACAACAGTTGAAGGTCTGGGTGGTAATGAAACAGCAGAGGGACTTGTAGAGTCAAAAGGAGTGGTAATGACATCAGATATACATGAAGGCCTAAGTACCAGAGTAGGCAAAGATGCCTCTGCAGGTATAGATCTAGTGGTCACAACTTCCTTTTGTTTCTTTTCTTCTTGGTCCTTAATATATTTGGCTTTGATCTTTCAGATACTTGTGGAGGCAGTGGCAACCAATTCCACATCCTTCGTTGAATCTTCAGGCACCTGAGCTCTTTTGCAGAATTCAGTGATTAATACCGAGAAGGGGAGAGATGTCTACCCTGCTTTGCACACATATGGATTTCAGAGGAAATGATCTTCCTGAGATTTATCCTGGTTTTTTCCATAATGCATCCAAGACAAGCTGCCTTAGCATGACGAAGAATTGATTCATTCTGTGATGGCATAATTGTGCTGCTGATGAATCCGAACAGTATCGTGCAGCTATGTTCAGATTTTTTTTCTCAATTGGAACTTCTTCTGCTAACCATGTCGGAGCAGTATCATCTGAGACTAGTGGAGCTAACCACTTTTTCATTGCATCCAGCTTTTGTGTCCTGATCAAGTGTAGCAATGCTCATTAATCTTATCGGACATTCCCAAAACTATGTTGATAGTTTCACTGTCAGAGGCTACCTTCCTTCCTCTGACAACCACGATGTCTTTTGCAGATCTGGAATTTGTGGTATTTCAGGCACTCCATCACTTCTGGATACCTATCAATAACCCCATCTATGGAAAGTCATTTCTCCTCAATGATCGTCCTCAGACCATCCACTTTTGATCTATTCATTGATCTATGTTTGGGACCTTGTAATGGAGGTGCCAACACTAATGCTTTCCCTAGAGCAGGAGAAGTTGTAGTGGTGGATTGACTATCTCTGATCCAATATGGATCATGTATCCTTTTCGATCGTAACTATACCCTTCTTGCCTCTGTCTGGTAACCTTCGTCAGACTCTGCACTCTCAGTGTTATATGTGGGTGGCTCGGTGGTGTAGAAGCCTGTGCTGTCAGAGTTTGCGTCAGCTAATTCGAGGGCTTTGCCCTTTCCCTTGCTTTTTCAAGTTGTGGTCGCCTTGCCCATAGGTGGAGGTGTATTTTCTCTAATCACAATTCCTTTCTCACTCCCTCTAGTCGGTTGTTTGGCCATATCTGCAAAATGTTAGAGAGAGAATAGTGAGTAATTACATTGTAACACAAAATTTCAGACAGACTCACTGATCTAATCAGCGAATCGCCAAACCTCTTTGGCGGTCATGAGTATGTATGTCGAGAGTTACAGAACCCACACTACTTAAGATAAGAATTTAAAGGTGATTTAGGTCTAGGAGGCGAACTGCTGAGTGATTCGACGAGCTCAACTCTACTCGCCGACTGACATAACGTACCTCAGATTCAACTCACTTTTCAAAATTCATAGCACAAACGTCAAAAGGAAATTTAAACCAAGCATTAATGAAATTTAGCCCAGACCAATAGAACTCATTCATGGTCAACACCCATTATGCATAGTTTTTCACATTTAGATTCAAGGTAAGTAGAGTGAAAAAGGAATTCGAACAGTAAAAGAAAATAGGCCCTAATTTATAAAATAAAAGCAGGTACTCAAAAATGTCTACTAATATCAGAGAGATCTAACACGCATTAGTGGACTCCTAGATTGCATATGAGGTCTATTTTTTCGAGAGCGAACGAAGGGTTTTCAGAAATTAACCTTTTCTCTGAGTAAACAAACTTGTAATGCTAGGCGGCAACAAAAATCCGACTTCCAAGAACTAATCCGCTACTAAAATACTAATTTAAATTGAGAAAATGTAAATTACTACCTTGGAAGGAAGTTATGGAGTTTGAAAGTGAGAAAGAATAAAGAAGTGTGATTATTGGCCATATACGTTGTTCAATTTTTGTACATTCGGCGATGTTAGTCGCACTCACCAACCTACTCGGCAATTCGTTGAGTGATCATTTATCCCTCCATTTCTATAAAGCATCAATTTCTTGGGGATCACGTAGGTGGTCTGGTTCGATATCGCCGAATCCTTTTTCTTTTCGAGTTCGCTAAGTTTTACAAGCTCCACATAGCACTTGCATTGAGCCAAACGACAAATCTAGTCAGGCTTATTGCCCCACTTGGTGGTTCACATAATGGACTTCTGCTCGCCAATCTTCACTTTTCTACAATTCCTTCACTTAAACCTACAGCATCAACGCACCATTATTCATAAAAGCAAAAACCTAGTCATTTACGACCTTGGGTTGCCTCCCAAGAAGAGCCTTATTTACCGTCATGGCACGATGCAAGTTATTGCTTAGGTTTCATTGTTGGGGTTGGTCATATCCTCATTAGACAACCCCATGTTTCTCTGCGGATGGAGTTGAGGCAACGCATGGCTCATCAGGTCCTCGAGCATTTGGACAGCTTTGGAATGAGACCAAATAATTCGTTTCATTCCTTTGATGTCTTCTTTCAATCCCTCCAGCTCTTTGTCTTGCTCGGTCACCTTGCGGAGAATTGTTCAGAGCATTCCCTCGATGCGTTTGATCTCTTTGTTCTCATTATTTATTTTATTATGAGGAGGGATGTATTTATCCTTCCTTTTGCACTGAGCTTCGACATTCACCATATTTCTTTTCAACTTATCCATTTGAGTCATTAGTGCGGTTACCAAGAAACACTTTTCACCCTCTTGGCTCATTTTAGCCATATTGTCAAGCAGTTGGACTGCTACTGTATGTGGCTGCCTTAATGCCCCGCCAGAAAGGAGTTGGTCGACCAACATCTTGTTTCTCAGGTCAAGACTTCGCTAGAAGCAATCAAGGAGGATCATACCGTGAATTCCATGAGTGGGGCATTGAGTTAGCAGTTCATTTAATCTTGCCCATGTCTCATGGATCCTTTCACCTCCGAATTGCTCGAAGGTGAAGATACAATCACGAAACATCATTAACTCTAATGGAGAAAACTCCATTCGCTTTACAATACAGCCCGCCAGGTTTACTTACCCTGTCTGGATGCAGAAAAACCAATAAAACAAAACTAAATGTTAAGTTAGTAAACTACAACTTAGAAGAACAAAAATTCTACTAATCTAAAAATTCTCAAATAACACCACTCCCCGGCAGCGGCGCCATTTTGATACTTATAGTGCCAAATGACACTAACCTACAGTATGAGTGTCTACGATCGTAGATAATATAGTAACCCAACTTAAGGTTGGGGTCGTGTCCCAAGTGAGTGATTTTTAGAATTAATAGAGAAATAAAACTTAGTTCTCATTAGTCGTAGCTAAAGACATTAACGAACAAAAATATTGTAAATTGAAGGGGGTGACACAAAAGTGTCAAATATCAATTGGGGGTTTTGTAACAAGTAGAAAAAATAGCAAAAGTAAACAAGAAAATAAAGTATGGGAGAAAGTTCTTGGGGTGTGACCTCAATACAAGTTGAGATAAATATTTGGGTACCTGCTTTCGATAGGAAATTTACAAGATAATAGTGACTAGGCTAAGCTTTAGATGTAAATAAGTTCCCTCTCGAGTAACTTACCCCGTTTCAAATAGGTTCCTCTCGGACACCCACTTGCCGCATAAAGACCAGCCTACGCCTTACCCCACTCGCTATCTCAAGTTGAGTTTTAGGATATGGGACTAGGGTTCACCCTCTCAGGCTGAACCTCATGTCGACCCACTCTTTAAGCCATCTATCTAGTGGTCTTGGTTTCGTGACCTCCCTCTCGGCCAAGCCGAAAACACATGGGTGGTTTTGTATTTGCAACTAAAAACTCATTAAATTAAACCACAACCACTAGGTGAAATCTCCATTAAAATACATATAACCTATCAACAAGTAAGACCCAACAACAATATCAACATATATTTGCTAAATCACACCCCAAGAATGGGGTTTTTTAGCCACACATCAAAAAATTAAAAAATACAGCTAAAATGATACTAAAATCAAATGGGTAAAAGAAATTAAACCTTGATTTAAGCAAAGGAACAAGAATGGAGAAGACCCACTTCCAACTTGGGAAAGATGAAATCATTCTCTCTTCAAGTCTCCCACAAAACCCTCTCCAAACTTGGGAGAAAATATCCCAAAAAGTACTATTCAATTCTGGAAATTAAAATAAATGTTCGACTACTTAAAATTAATAATAAGTTTAATATTTATAGACTTCAGAAAATAGTGTTGGAAGATCTTTCGGTGAGGTTAGTCGATGTCGCCGAATGACTCGGTGACTCGCCCTTCTTCTGTTTCATAACCGTTTCATGCTTGCCATCAACATCTTCACGTTCTGGACCATTAAGAGGTATAGTACTGCTTCGTGGAAATATTTGGTGAGGCATCGACTGATCTTTTCATCGCCTTTTGATCCTCCTTTTTATGGGCTTCGCGCACTGGAACAAAGGGCGGAGTGCATCCCTTCGGCGAATAGCCAAGTGTGCTTGGTGATGCTCAGGCTTCAGCTTCTTAATTCTTTTCAGCCTTTTTGTTCCTTTTTGCGTCTAAGTGTCCATGCTTTCAATAAAACTTCAAATACCAGAAACTTAAGAGTTTTCATCAGATATTAAGACAAAATAAGCAGTCGAGGCTACTATTATTATCAAAATAAAGCTCTAAATGAGTCCAATTTGTGGACTCATCAAGTAGTTGGGACTGTTGAGCTCCAGTGAATGTATGTCATAATCTGGATTAAAACTCAAAGGGTTGTGTTTAGGTTCTATGGGTCACACCTCGATTGTACTAATGCATACTTTTATTTTGTCTTCAGGGTTTACAGGGTTAAATTCAAGAAGCTGGGTTGAAAATAGGTAGGTTGAGCCGTTTGGCGAGCTGGGTCGAGCTCGCTGAACTACTCGGCGGTTCACCTAACGTCCTCATCTCTCCTTTAATTGAACAATAAATGTGCTATTAATTTTGTAACTTTCGATCAGAAGTGAAAGGTCGCCAAAGGATTTCGGCGACTCACCGAAAGTCTCACCAAAGTTTATCAGTGTTTTTGTCAAACATTTCTATAACTCCTCTTTGTGATTTTGCATATATGACTAAACCTAAAGCTATTGAATGAATAACGCCAGTTCAAGAGAAGTCCAAAGGAATTGCGATAAAAGAAGATGCTGTTAAGTCAAAAGGAAAAGCTTCGAAACTACCTACAACTACTGAGAAAGGCTAGGGCGAGAGGCCCACTCCTACTAAGAAAACCATCACCCTAGACCCTAATACTCTTCTATGGGCTAGGGGATTTTGCAGAGCTATGCATGTCTTTCTGGCAAACTCACAATCAACATACCTTGGTGAAGCTGGCACTCCTATTCCCTCTAAGGTTACCTCGGGCACTGATGCCCAGGCCCAGACTGAGGCATTCGGCACTGATGCCCAGACAGATAGAGCGACCAATTAGACAGGATTCCTCTTTACCTCCACTCTGCCTTACTTTATTTTGACTGTTGGATTTTGTGTTAATTGCATTTGAGGACAATTGCTTTCATTTTTCGTTGGGTGAGGCCCACCTTTGTGTGCTATTTGATGTTCGTTTTTTTGTTTATATTTGGGCTTTATGCATAAATTATGTTAAATACTGCTTTCTGTGGATGTTTGAGCTTGTGGCTCCTTTTTATTTTAAATTGCAAAATGAGTTTGACCTGTCCAAATTTTTTTGCTACCTCTCGTGTGTTGAATGTGGTTGTTCTTTTGCAAAATTGAGTCTTAGTTCCGATCAACACCGATGACTTGAATAGTGCTCTCAATAGAACAAACATGATGTGCAGCCACGATGAGGCAAAATAAAGTTGCATAGACAATATGTGAACTCTTTGCAACTCGTTATGACTAGGCTAGTATCGAATTGAGTCTCTTGTGATGATCATTGCACACTAGCAAAAGCGTGGAGTCTTGTTTGACTTGTAGTGTCAATGCCTAGTATGATGAACTTACATGTGAACTATGCATGATGGATCCTAGAATTCGTCCCGTTGGCCCGGTCAACTCCGTGATGCTATCTATTGACATGATATTAGGCAACTTTAAAGAGTGTTAGCCAATTTGACATATACCACTTTTGTGACCTACCTTGTGAGTATGTGAACCGCTTTTGAACACCCCTTGAGCCTTACCTTTCTTTGGAAGAAACATGATGAAAATAATGACCTTTCTTTATCCATTACCCATAATCCTCATGAAGTTGTAGTTAATTGAATAGCCAACTTAGGCCAAAAGCCTAAGTTGACGGTGTGGTGAAAAGATAGGGGCAAGTCAAAAAGTGCAAGGAAAGTCTCCTATTACCCATGGTTTTAAGAAAAATGGAACCCCTCCAAATAAAACAAATAGAGAAAAGAGAAGGAAAAAGAAAAATAATGAAAAAAAAGTTGTGAAATAAAGTACAACAGAGATGGGGTACCCAAACAATCCATGGAAAGTGAATAATAGGATAACTTATGAGCACTAAAGAGAATAATGAAGGAAAAGGAAAGGAAGTGTTGTGAGCACCACATTTCATGAGGATGAAAGTCACTGAGCCTAAATGACCATACCTTTGCACTCAGCCCCATTACAAGCCTTGTAAAGACCTTTTTGATCTTGAGTGAGCTGAAACAAATGTTGATTGGAAAATACGGGCAAACCAATGGGTGAAAGCATGCATTGTGTTCTTCCTTGTGAGAGTGAGCGTTGCAATTGATTCTAAAACTTTAAATGATTAAACCAATGTGTGAATATGGAATCATTCTTTGTGTGAGGGCATTTGAACACTATAGTTGAGCTTGAACTTGCATTTGAAGCAAGTATTGTGAGCATGAGAGTCTTTGATACTAGTGAGTCACAACTTGAAACTTTGAGTGCACATTTGATCTTTGCATAAGTAAATTGAGCCTTGTTGTGTGCATTCATGATTGAGTCTTGTGTAGCACTGTTCGAGACACCCTTTTTGAATGGCTGAACTTGAGTTTGCTTGAGGACAAGCAAAAGTTTAAGTTGGGGGTGTTGATGAGTCCACAAATTTGACTCATTTAGGGCTTTGTTTTGATATTAATAGTGTCCTCAAATGCATATTTTTTCTCAATATCTCATGAAAACCCTTAAGTTTCAGGTATTTGGAGTTTGAGGGAAAGCATGGACATTATTTAACAAAAAGGAACAAAGGCAGCTGAAAGAACGAAGAAATAAAGATCTTAGAATAGCCGAATCCATTCGGCGAATTGCCAAAAGGGTCTTATCCTTGCCTTTTGCTCTAGTGTTCTGAGCCCTGAAGGGAAGGATCAAATCGGCGGTGAAAAGGAGCAGTTGGCGTATCGCTGAGCAGTTTCGTGAACCTGCACTATGTCACCCAATGACCAAAATACGACGATGTGGAAGGATAGATCAAGACGGCAATGAAACCTATCAAAGGGCAGATCGCCGAGTTGATCAGCGATCTCGACTAACAACGCTGAATGATTTGCTACAGCATAGATTTTTGAAACTATAAATACTCGTTGAGAGTTTTAGCTTAGTCATGAGTTTTTGTAGGAGTTTTTGAATATCATATTTTAATATAGAATTTTTAATATACACTTTTGAGTTCTTGGTTTGGAGAGGGTTTTGAAGAACTTGAAGATTCAAAGGGTTTCAACTCTATGAATTTGGACTTGGGTCTTGTGGATTCTTCATTCTGCCTGTTTTGAGACTTAAATCTTCATACCCATTTGAATGCAAACTCATTTTGGTATAAACTTCTATCTCTTTTACATGTCTAGCTAAAACCTCAATTCTTGTGGTGTGATTTTGTGAATATGGGTTAGATTATCTGTTGGGTCTTGCTTTTTGATAGTTTATTTGTTGTTTAGATGTGATTTCATTCAGTAGTTGTGGTGGAACTTAATGAAATTGTAGTTTCAAATACGAATTCACCTTTGTGTTTTCGGCTTGCTCGAGAGAGAGGTCGTAAAACTAAGACTACTAAATTGATGGCCGGTGGGAATGGGTCGACATGAGGTTCAGCTTGAGAGAGTGAACCCTAGTCTCATTCCCACACACTCAGCTCAAGAGAGTAAGTGGGTTGTGGTAGACGCTGCTCTTCCTACAGGAAGTGGGTGTCCGAGAGGAACCCATTTGATTCGGGGTAAGTTGCTCGAGAGAGAATTTATCCCCTCTATAGTCTGGCCTAGTCATAAATATTCAACAGATTTATTGTCAAAAACATGTACCCAATAGTTTAGTTTTTCCCGTATTCTTATCATATCCCAAGAACCCCATCTCCTTGATTAGTACTCTTTGAATTTTTGCTGTTTCTACTTACTTGTGACAAAAACCCCCAATTGTTAATTGACGCTTGTGTCACCCCCTTTGATTTAACATGTTTACATTCTAAAATGTTTTTAGCTATAACTAATTAGAACTAAATTCTATATTTCTATGAATTCTCAAACCCACTCCCTTGGGACTCGACCCCAACCCTTGGTTGGAATACAATACTATTGTACAATCGTAGACACTTGCATTGGAAGTTGTGTCTTGATTACGCAAGCATCATGACGCCATATGTTTCTATGAGGCTTTATGTTCTTCAGGATGTGTAGTCAGATCCATTTTATGTCTATACTATAGTTTGTGATTCTATTATGGCTAAGAGGATCTATAGAAAGTGCCTCGTTTCCTTGTCCCATAGAGTTACTCTTGTTGACTTGGTAGAATATTATACGTCAGACTTTGATTTTATTCTCTGGAGGGATTTGGTTGTATTCTTGTAGTCAAGTTTCAAGGGGCAAAATTTTATGCTGAAGGGTTAGCTCGTCTTTTGTCTTAAAGATTGAAAGATGATTTCTAAGGGTTGCATTTCTCATTTAGTAGGGTTAGTGATGTGGATTTTGAAACCCCTATTCTTGAGTAGGTCCCACTTTGAATGAGTTTCCGAAAGTGTTTCCTGATGATCTAACCGTTATTCCACCCGAAAGGGAAATAGACTTCGGTATTGGCCTTCTCCCAGATATACAACATATTTATATTCCTCCTTATAGAATGGCTCCGGTAGAACTTAAGGAGTTGAAAGAATAATTGAAAGACTTGTTGGATAAGGATTTCATCCGACCGAGTATCTCTCCATGGGGTGCTCCAGTTTTGTTTGTTAGAAAGAAAGATGGTTCTCTTAGTATATGTGTTTACTATTGTCATTTGAACTAGGTGCCTATTAAAAATAAGTATCTTCTTCCAAGGATAGATGATTTGTTTGACCAACTTCAAGGAGCAAGTTATTTCTCTAAGATTGACCTTCGATCGGGTTATCACCGATTGAGGGTGAAAGATGATGATATTCCGAAAATGGCTTTTGAAAGATAGATTTACTTTTGCTCCAATGTTGACTCTGCTAGAAGGGATGGATGGTTTTGTGGTATATTGTGTTGCCTCGATAATTTGGTTAGGATGTGTGCTTATGCAAAATGGGAAAGTTATTGCCTATGCCTCAAGGCACCTTAAGATTCATGAGATGAATTATTCTACCCATGACCTTGAATTTGTGGGGGTTGGTTTTTCCTTAAAGATTTGGAGGCATTATTTGTAGGGAGTTCATGTCGATGTTTTTACCTACCACAAGAGTTTGCGATATATGTTTTGCCTAAAGGATCTCAATCTTCGCCAAAAAAGGTGGCTTGAGCTATTGAAAGATTATGATAGAGTGTTCTCTATCACCTCAGTAAGGCTAATGTGGTGGTGGATGCTCTTAGTCGGTTATCTATGGGTAGTGTGGCCCATATTGAGGAAAATAAGAAGGAGTTGGTTTGAGATGTGCATAGATTGGCCTGGTTGGGCCTTCAATTAGTGGACTTCACCAACGGTAGTGTTGTGGTCCACAATGGGTTAGAATCTTCTTTTGTGGAGGATGTTAAATCAAAGAAAGGTTTTGATCAAATTTTGGTTGAGTTGAATGAAACGGTGCTTAAGTAATCCGTTGATGCTTTCTCCCAAGGGGGAGATTGTATCCTTAGATATCAAGGTTGATAGTGTGTTCCAAATGTTATTGACTTGAGGGAACATATCTTGTCAAAAGCTCATACTTTTCGATATTCCATTCACCTTGGAGCCACCAAAATGTACCATGATTTACATGAGGTATATTGGTGGAATGGAATGAAGAAGGATATTGTAGAATTTGTGACTAAGTGTCTGAATTGTCAACAAGTGAAAGTTGAGCATTAGGAACCAGGAGGTTTATCCCAAGACATTAGTATTCCTACTTGGAAGTGGGAAGATGTGAATATTGATTTTATTGTTTGTTTGCCTCGCACCCGGTGACAACATGACTCGATTTAGGTTATAATAGATCGGATGAGGTAATTGGCACATTTTATTCCCATCAATGTTTCCTATTAGGCGGAGGATTATGCTAAGTTTTAGAAAGGAGAAATGGTAAAGTTGCATGGAGTGCCTTTGTCCATTATTCGCGATCATGGTACCCAAATCACTTCTCAGCATTCGAAGTCTTTCCAAAAGGGTCTTGGTACTCGTGTTAAGCTTAGTACTGCATTTCATCCACAAACCATTGGGAAAGCGGAGCATACTATCCAAACATTGGAATACATGTTGAGATCTTATGTTATTGATTTTAAGGGTAATTGGGATAACAATTTTCCATTGATTGAGTTTTCTTACAACAATAACTATCACTCGAGTATTGATATGGCTCCATTTGAGGCATTATATTGTAGGATGTGTAGATATCCTAAAGGATGGTTTGAGCTAGGTGAGGTTGCCCTAATAGGTTCTGAATTGTTACATGAGGCCATAGAGAAAGTTTGACTTACAAGAGAAAGGTTGAAAATGGCTCAAAGTTGGCAAAAGTCATATGCTGATATGAGAAGAAGAGATCTTGTGTTTGGTGTTCATGATTGGGTTTACTTGAAAATTTCACCCATCAAGGGTTTAATGAGGTTTGGTATGAAAGGGATGCTTAGTCCCCGTTATCTAGGTACATATCAAATTTTGCGACATGTTGGTAAGGTTGCTTATGAACTAGAGTTACCTAATGAGTTGGCATCGGTGCATCCTGTTTTCCATGTCTCTATGTTGAAGAAATGTGTTAGAGATCTGAAATCTATAGTTCCCTTAGAATGTTTGGGAGTTAAAGAGAATCTTTCTCATGAGGAAGTTCCGGTTAAAATTTTAGACCGGCAAGTTAAAAAGT
Source organism: Solanum gracilifrons (assembly GCA_029582605.1). Taxonomy (NCBI): domain Eukaryota; kingdom Viridiplantae; phylum Streptophyta; class Magnoliopsida; order Solanales; family Solanaceae; genus Solanum; species Solanum gracilifrons. The sequence continues at coordinate 64,939 of JAJOOH010001073.1, forward strand.
TGAGAAACAAAGAAGTCCCTTCCGTGAAAGTGTTATGGAGAAATCAATTAGTTGGGGATGCTACTTGGGAGGACAAGGCCGATATGATGTCCCGTTATCCTCATCTTTTCCTTCAACTCCTACTCTAGCTTGAGGTAATAAGTTCCACATCATTTGTTCCTTGTTTTTGAGTCACGTGTCTTTAAGTGTTTCCATGATTTCTTTGTTTATACATGTTCATGAAAAAGAAAGTTTTGAAAGAAAAATTTCTTTGTTTATACATGTTCATGAAAAAAGAATGTTTTGAAAGAAAATGACTTATATGATTGATTTTCCTAATGTTGATGTGCATTTGAGTATGAATTGCATGGAGGTTCCATAATAGGATGTTGAGCATGCTTTTATGTCACGATCCAGGATACCCCCTAGATGTAACAAGGCACATAGAACCCACAAAATCTCCATGTAAGCCACTTAGCATATCATAACATAAGAATAAAAACACATTTTAAGTCTAATTTATTTATAAACGAAAGAGGAAGTCTAGACTCGTCTCAACATAGCCATCTGTTACAATATTCAAAATGAGAAAGGGACACAGATCACACAACATAGTCCGAAAAGGAAATACAAGAAATGAACTACAATGAGATAACATCCGTCCTTGAATCATGAGAACTAACCAACAAGCTAGGAAAATAAGAAAATCTAAGCTTTAGCCACAACGATGATAACCTTGAGAACCGGACCCTATACTTGGGGGAAAATGGAGGAAAATAGGCGTTAGTAAAAAAATGCACTAAGTATTATAGCCATGCATAAAAACATTGAAAACATGCCTAAAAGGACATTTCATTCGAATGCATGCATAGTCAATAGCATAAGAGAAACACATCCTAAATACCCTCAAAGCATACTTGTGCAATGCATGAATAAGATCCCATAAATCTCACTCATGCTAAGTAAAGTTTCTTGAGTTACCGTAGTTCGTAATTCATATGCTTGTTCATATTATTGTGGGGAATAAGCTTTAACCGACATAGACCATGTGAGCTTAGCATGGAATCCGATGTTACCCACACCAAAAAAGGGTGTCCTACTTGCCTATGGTAGAACCATACTCTTAGCTTAGGTGGATCCACTAGCTAAATAACCTATGGGGAACATAGTTTATGGGATAAGCAGATTGCTACTAGAAACCCAGACTCAACTAAGGTAGAAGGTCTCCATTTCATGAGATTTACTTTGGGAACCCGTACTCAACTAGTGTAGAAGGATCCCATTGCAAGCTGAACTCAACTAGTGTAAAAGCTTCCATCTCATATACAATATCCACTCGATGCTAAGTATTAATTCCCACAGATTACATATTAAGTCTTTACTGAAGATCATATTGATGGAAGAATGTCTTGACACTCAATTCGACAGAATTCATAGGATAGCTCTAAGATCATGCGTAAGAATAACCTTTCACCATCCATGTCTACATATAGATTGAATAGGTGAGAAAACCTTTCAACCTTAGAATAATCATATTGTGAGAAAACCTTTCACATCATATCATATTCATTCATAAGTGTGTATACGATAATAACCTTTCAACAACACAACAACTAGATCATAATCATAGGCACTTCACTCTCCAAGTGCTCTTAAAACATATACAAAGACTTCATAAGCATGCATAATATCATAATTTAGCCTTTCAAAGATCAAAGCTCATATCGAATCAACACATCTAGAATTCACTATATTAGACATGGATATCAACATAATTCAAGTAACCCAATTACTACAAGCATAATCTCATCATATCCTTCTTTAATCAACACACCCCCATCACAAGATCATAATTTAGGAATATGGGGATTTTATGGGTTCTTAGGAATTTCAACATAAAAACCATAATAAATCATCAATTCAATCATAATAAAGTAATTCAAGCATTAGAATCTTTTTTGAAAGGAACCCATGAATTTGGAATCAAACCCTAGCTTTTTGGAGGATTTCTATATTTGAAATTGGGATTTTGATGGGGCTCCATGGATGAATTATATCCATGGATTGAGATCTACCATACCTTAGAAATGAAACCCAATGAATTTGAGTAGAAAATCTTTCTATATGAACCCTAGCTCCAACTTCCTTCTTCTTCTTCCTTGAAGTTCTAGAGAGAGAGTATATGGAGAGGATGAAGTTTTGGGAATATTTTTGAGTTTTAGAAATATGAGGTTCATGAATTTATTTAGTGGTATAAAATACTTATATAAGTGGTCTAAATTAGTCTAAAACAATACCTCTTAATATTAATGAAAATTGGGAAACCCCAAAGTGCCCTTAAACTAACTCCTCAAAATATTCCCCAGGTTACCACCCACGACCCTCACTGTCGGACCATGGTTGAATGCACGGCCATGCTGGTGAAGTGTGGGTTGGGTTCAGATAGCCTGATTTCAGGCTGTTGACTACGGCCCCTCACTCACGGGCGTGGACTGACCCACAAGGCATGGGTCATGCCGTGGTCCACTGTCTTTGGGCAGTTTCTAGGGTCCTTCTCAACGACCCATGGTTGGTGCTTAGGGGTTGTACCTTGACTTTATAACATGAAACCCTTTATTTTTAAGTACGAAGAGTTATATCCAAGACTCTAACCCTCACGATAAGCTCTAGTTTAGCCTACCAATTTCCGGAGTATTAGATTTTAGCTTGGAAAAGTTAGTTCCTCCTTGAACATGAGAAATATTTAAATTTCATGCATATTGGGTTGCTAGGTCTATTTCCTTTTTCCCTTGTGATGAATTGAACATGATAGCTGGAGTTGATATTTTCCTCATCGCATATGTGCATTTCGAAATATTGTATTCATAATTGAGCTGCTAGTTCCCATCTTCTTTACGATGTTGAGTATGTCTTAGCTTGGAGTCAATATTCATCCTTGGTTGTGTGAATTTTGATGAAGTTTCATAAATGATGGGTTGCTAGTTAAAGTCCTTTTATTCTAAGTAATGCGTACAACCTCATTCGAGGACGAATGATACCAAAGGGAAGATATTGTACCACCCCGGATCCGAAAAAGGGCAAGGTTGCTATTTTCAGAAACTGCAAGAATCAAACCATGAGGGGCGACACACAGCCCGTGGATGGGATTACGGACCATAGGTGTGGTCCGTGGATGGCTCCCCTAAAAGTGTCCAAAAGGGTGGACCTATGTAATGACTCGAAAAACTAGTAGGTGAAACTAGAGTATAACGAGTGTGTCGTTGAGTTTGATGTGGGATGATATGTTGTAAAATGAGTTCTCGAGTTTAGGTTGAGGGGTTTAGGGGTTAAACATCAAGGTATGACTCTCCAAGGACCAATTAAGGGTCCTTGAGGAGGACCCTAAAGCAAGACCACAATGTTGCAAAAAACCAAAAGCTGTCAAAAATCCAAGGACCTACGGATGGGACCTACTCCCTGTAGGTCCATCCACGCCTCGTGGGGGTGGTCCGTAGGTCAAGGGACCCAAATGGTGAGTTTCTTCCCCAAACTACGAACCTGCAGAATAGGGCATGAGCCCACCTACTGTCCATAGGACTAGGGGCGTAGGTCACCACTGAAAACTGCCCAATTTCGGCAACTTGAGGGACTAAGTGGTAATTTACTAGGGTAGTTAGATTAGTTAGGGGTCCATTTATTTTCATTATTTAGATTTATTGAAGGATTTATAAAGTATTAAACACCCTTTATCAATTTATTATTCCCAAAACTCAAAAATAGAAACCACCTCCTCTCCAAATAATTCTCTCTCTAGAAACCACCATTGGAGAAGAAGAAGTCAAGGTTTGGAGCTCAAGAGTTCATCTTTTTCACTCAATTTTATAGATTTCCTTCAATTAAGGTATGGTAGTTTTCATCCTTGGTTAGTTTCCACCCAAGGATCTCCTTCAAAAGATGATTTCAAAGTTACGAAAATCCCCCAAAAGTTAGGGTTTCAATCTAGGTCATGGGTTCAATTTCTAAACGTTTTCAAAGGCTGAATTATGATGAATTCATGAATTGTGATTGAATTCAAATGTTGAATTATGATGAATTGTTTTAAGATGGAATTTCCCTATGAACCCATGATTCCCCCAAAATATTAAATTGTGAATTGTTATTTGGGATTGATTGATTATGGTAACATGTGAAGAGATTATGTTTATATTGATTTAGTTTATTGAATTATGTCATTATTTATGCCTAAATTGTAGAATACTAGGTGTGTTGGTGAATTACGATTCATTGCCTTGAAAGGCAAAGTATGAAGGATTGATGTATGATCATGTTGTTATATATATGCATGTGAATTCAATGAAAGTAATGTGATCATGTCTACAATGCAATTGTGTTATATTGAAAGGTTATTCTCAATTATACACTTATGAATGATGATGATATATGTGAAAGGATTCTTCAATGTAATGTTACATCTTGAATTGGTAGGTTTAGGGCATCTTCTTCTTGTGTAAATAAAAGTAATGTTGATTGATGTACCTTAAATTGGTAGGCTTAGGGCATCCTCTTGTGTAAATGAATGTGATCCTGATTGAAGTACCTTGAATTTGTAAGCTTAGGCATCCTCTACTTAAGTAACTAATGTATCTTGACATAATGAACATGAATCGGTAGACCTAATGGTGGTAGCCCTTTCATAAATGACTAATGAAGTATTGGAAGGCTGGTCTTGAATTGGTAGGCCTAATGTTGGTAGCCCTTTCATGAGAAGTCTATGAATGAATGTAATGACAAACCTTCAATGGACATCTTTCTTATCCCATAACTATGTGCCCGCATAGGTTATTATCTAGTGGATCCACCTAGGCTAAAATATTACCGGTCCTACCTTAGGAAAGTAGACCAACCCTTTACGGTGAGGGATAGACACCCGATTCATGTTAAGCTCACATGGTCTATGTCGGTTAATGCTTATTCCCATCATGTGAGATACGTGCTATGGTTGCTTGAGAAGTTCTATGAAGTATGGTTGGTAGTATGGGATTCCATCCATGCATTGCACGAGTAGGTGATTAACGTATCAAGGCATTTCATCCAATACTAAATGCCAACGATCATTTGTCAGTATAATAACCCAACTACTTGAATTGGGGTCGATCCAACAAAGAGTAGTACTTTTTTCAAATGGAATAATCAAAGTACAATGACAACCTCTTCAATCAAACAATTCTTGCACAATTAATGTTCAACTCTCAAATTTGAGGTTTTACCTGTCAATCATGAATTTACACTTGAACATGAACAATCAAATAATAGAGTAAAGCTTGGGGAATTGATAAGCCAATTATTGAATCTCCACGAAGTAGAAAAATGTTACTACTCATAATGGGAATTTGTTGTGGGTAGGGACGACTATATATAAAGTAACTTTCTCTCGAAAAATTACCTTTTCTATGTTGAAGTCTCTCGAACTTCAACACCAATAGAAAGAACCCCAGCTCTTTAGCTCCATCAAATTCACTCTTTCGAGTTGAATACAAAGGATGGATCTCTTGTTTAACTCTCTCGAGTTGAGATCAAGGAAACCACTACTAAGGACGCTAAGATTGTCACCTTGGTCCTACATCTCTCTCTCGAGCAAGTGCACAACACTGAAATTAACACACGAAATCACATAATTCAACTTCAAAACACAACAACAACTTAGACCCACTTCAAACTAACACCATTCTTTGCAAATAACAAACATCCACTAATTAAATTCAACAATTGGCTTTATGATTGTAAAACCCCGTATCTGAAATAGACCAAAAATGCAGATTATGAGAAGTTGAAGCTGCAACCCACGGTTGCCATCCATGGACCGTAGGTTAGACCACGGCCCGTGCTGGTGGTCCGTGGTTCACCACTGCAACCCCTCCCAAACCCAGCTCAGAAAATCGGCTAAGTCTCGACCCACGGACAGACCTACGGTCCTTAGGTCAGACCATGGTACGTGGTCTGTGTTGGTGGATCAAGACTCATTTACCCAACCTACTACATGAACTAAGGTCGACCAGCATGGACCGTCGTTCGATCCACGATTCGTAGGTCTAACCGTAAGTGAGGGTCAGTAGCCAGTTAGATGAAAATTGTTGATTGGGTCAAATTCAGATGATCATAACTCTTAGCACAAAATGAAATTATGTGTCCCATGACCTATGATATGATATATAATTGAATCCTCTTTCCAACACCGCTGAGTTTGCTAAAATCTGACCTCCGACTAAAATGTTATACTTGTTTTAATGAAGCCCTGTCAGGCAGAGTTGATCGATGACCCCAATCTACGGACCGTAGATTGAACTATGGCCCGTAGGTCCAATCCGTCGGTCACTCCAACAGCAGTTAAGTCAGGGGTGTTTTGGTCTTTTCCTATTTTGTTGGACCCCTAAGATATATCATGTAGACCCTAAATCATAAGGTTTTAGTCAGTTTAAGCCTAGAAACATAACTAGAACTTATCTAGGTCAAATCATTAATCAAAACTTAGAAAAATTAGAACGCTAAGAGAAGAAGGAATTCAAGAACCCTAGTTCAAGAAAGCAGCAAGTTTCCTTTCTTTCCATCCCCGAAATCGAAAAATTTCTCCGTGGAATTCGTCACCAGGTATGTAGGATTTCACTAGTGGGTTCCTTTCGCCCATTAGGTCCCTAGAATTTAGTCAGAATCTTGATTCCATGATTATGAACCGACCTAGGGTTTCTAGAATTTCAACAGATCATCATGAATTAGTTATTTAAATGTTCCAAATCAGATTATCATGTTATTGCTCATTTTATTGCAAAGAATTTCAAACCCTAGCTATGTATTTCTTTAGTTCTTGAATGATATTTCAGTATTCAGTTACACATGCCTCAGTTTATGAACGTATCATTATTAGATTAATTGTTGCATTCTCAGTTTTGCATGTTCAGTTTTGAGCTATCCAGTATTACAGAAATTTAGTCATAATGTGTTAATCACTTAATCTATTGGGAGTAGTGTAATACCGAGTTGGACTAGGGTTAAGTGTACCCATATAGTCCCAGAACTACGAGTCACGTAGGTGTAAGTCCCCTATGTGGGCAATATCAGTTACTGATCACGCCAGCATGCCTCTGCACCTTTGGCCGGGTGTATTGGGTCCTCTCGATGGGGCGTATACATCGGACTCCGCATTTAGCTCATGTGGTTCTATGTCGGTTATTAGTAGCTCTCACAGTTCACTCAGATTATATTGCATTGACCTCAATTACAATACAGTCAGTATTCAGTTTCTGCATGTTATAAATTTGGTCATTGCATTCAGTTAACTCAGAATTCAGCATCGATATAATGTTCAAATTATTTCAAGGATTTATTATTTTGTTCAGTTATATGTTATTTCAGCTTTATTTATCTTGCATGCTCAATAACTTTCAAGTACTGACGCATACATGCGCTACATCTTCTCGTGATATAGGTTCAAGTTCTTAATATCCAGATCACGGTTAGATCGGTTCCCGATCTCCAGTTCAGCAGAATCAATGGTGAGTTCTCATTCTCTGAGGACAATAGTCATGAGTCTCTTTTCAGTATTATTTTAAGTCCTTTAGTTTCAGTTTTGCTTGACATAGCTGGGGCCTGTCCCAGCATTTCTAGTCAGTTAGAGGCTAATTTCAGATATAGTTAGATTCAACTTAGTATTGAGTTAATATCTTCTTTGTATTAAACTCATCAGTTTTTATTTATCTTAGTTATAGTATATGGGTATTCCCCATACTTTTCATTTTATTTATGATTTAGATTCCGTATTAGTTTATTATCTTTAGTATGCTCATGATTATGCCAGTAGGGTTAGCTTGGGATCACTTGTAGTCCTAGGTCCCGTGTCCCCGTCTCGGGGTAGTCTCGGGGCGCGACAAACATGGTATCAGAGCACTTGGTTTAAGTGTCCTAGGATGTTTGAAAATCCACACTAAGTAGAGTCCTTTTCATGGGTGTGAAGTGCACCACATCTAATGAGGGGGAGGCTACAAAGTGTTTTAGGAAATCTTCATTTTCTTGGTACTCTTATCCTCCGTAAGGTATGATCTAAATTCCATTCTAATTCGACGTTCTACGTTTCAGTGATCATGCATCCTCGTAGAGCTTACGCATGCTAATGCACGCAATGTTAATGTAATTCATCTAGTCCCAGATCAGGAAGTTTCGAATGCAAAATTTTGGAAAGCCAATTCAGCTTTTGGCTCAGAGTATGACCAACCAGAACAATCAGCAGGTTCCAGCTCCTACTAATAGAAATGATGGATCAGTGGTAACTAGAGTTCGAGATTTTTTTGAAGGATGAATCCGCTAGAGTTTTAGGGTCACAGGTTCGTGAAGACCCATAAAATTTCATTGATGAGCTTAAGAAAATCTTTGGATTGATGCAAGTTACTGGTAATGGTAAGGTTGAGTTGGCATCCCACTAGCTTAAGGATGTGGCTCACATATGGTTCACTCAGTAGAAAGACAACAGGGATTACTTTGTCTTTTATAACTCCTTATATAATAGTCAACTTTAATGTTATTCTAGAAACTCTCTCAGAACCCTTCTCAATCACTACTCCAGTCGGTGACCCAGTTATAGCTAGACGGGTATACAAAAATTGCCATGTCACAGTCTCTCATAAAGTCACCTCAGTAGATCTTGTAGAGTTAGAAATGGTAGACTTCGATGTCATTCTAGGCATGGATTGGTTACATTCCTGTGATGCCTCAATTGATTGTAGAACTAGGATTGTTCGTTTTTCAGTTTCCAAACGAACCAATCCTAGAATGGAAGGGTAGTAGCTTAGCGCCTATGGATCGATTCATTTCTTACCTTAGAGCCAGAAAGATGATCTCTAAGGTTTACCTCTATCATCTAGTTCGGGTTAAGGATTCTAGTTCCGAATGCCCAACTCTTGAGTCGGTCCCTGTAGTCAGTGAGTTTCCAGAAGTGTTTCCAGATGATCTTCCCGGAGTTCTTCCCGAAAGGGAAATCAACTTTGGAATTAATCTCCTTCCAGATACCCAGCCTATCTCTATTCCTTCTTACATAATGACTCCAGCTGAGCTTAAAGAATTGAAAGAGCAGTTGAAAAACCTTCTAGATAAGGGCTTTATCAGACCTAGTAATTCTCCATAGGGTGCACTAGTGTTGCTCGTAAAGAATAAAGATTTTTCTCTCTGAATGTGCATTCACTATAGGCAGTTCAACAAAGTCACAATCTAGAATAAGTATCCCAACCCTAGGATTGATGAATTGTTGGACCAACTTTATGGTGCTAGTCATTTCTCAAAGATAGACCTCAGATCAGGTTATCATCAGCTTAGAGTCAGAGATAGTGACATTCCGAAGACTTCCTTCAAAACTCGGTATGGTCATTAGAATTTCTAGTTATGTCATTTGGACTAACCAATGCTCATTCAACTTTCATGGATTTGATGAACAAAGTGTTCAAGCAGTACTTAGACTTGTTCGTTGTCGTCTTTATTGATGATATCCTCATTTACTCTAGGAATGAGGAAGAACATGCGAGTCATGTGAGAGTTGTTCTGCAAAATCTCAAAGATCACCAGTTATTTGCAAAATTTAACAAGTGCGAGTTTTGGTTACAATCAGCTGCCTTTCCTTGGGCATATTGTGTTTAGTGAAGGAATTCAAGTAGATTCCCAGAAGATAGAAGGAGTGAAACAATGGCCCAGACCTACCTCTCCTACAGATATTAGAAGTTTCTTGGGTTTAGAGGGTTATTACAGAAGGTTTGTGGAACAATTTTCATCCATAGCCTAACCATTGACTAGGTTGACTCAGAAGATGGTCAAGTTTTGATGGTCAGATGATTGTGAGAAAAGCTTCGCAGAATTGAAAACTAGGTTGACTACAACTCCTGTCTGTACTCTACCAGAGGGTTCAGATTGTTGTGTGATCTATTGTAATGCATCCAGGGTCAGCCTATGTTGTATGTTGATGTAGTGAGGTAAGGTTATAGCTTACGCTTCTAGACATCTTAAGGTACATGAGAAGCATTATCCGACTCATGACCTTGAGCTTGCAGCAGTGGTGTTTCGACTCATGATTTGGAGACACTACTTGTATGGTGTTCATGTAGATGTGTTCACAAACCATAAGGGCCTCCAATATGTATTCACCCAGAAAGAGTTGAATCTTCGCCAGAGAAGGTGGCTTGAGTTCCTCAAAGATTATGATATGAGCGTAAATTACCATCCAGGTAAGGCAAATGTAGTAGCAGATGCTCTTAGCAGATTATCCATGGGTAGTGTAGCGCATGTTGAGGAAGAAAGAAAGGATCTAGCAAGGGATGTTCATAGACTTGCTCGCCTAGGAGTTTACCTTATGAGCATATCATATGGTGGTGTAACGGTTCACAATGGGGCAGAATCTTCTTTGGTAGTGGAAGTTAAGGAAAAGATAGACAGTGATCTGATATTACTTGAACTTAAGGGTGCAGTCCATCAACAGAGATTGAGGTATTCTCCCAAGGGGGAAATGGTGTGCTTCGTTATCAGGGTTGATTATGTGTTCCTAATGTGAGCGAGTTGAGACAACATATTCTTGTAGAATCCCATAATTCCAGATATTCTATTCATCCAGGTGCTACGAAGATGTACCGCAATCTGCGGGAATCTATTGGTTGAGTGGCATGAAAAGAGACATAGTAGATTTTGTGGCCAAATATCACAATTGCCAGCAAGTCAAGGTAGAACAACAGAAACCAGGAGGCATGACTCAAGATATTGAAATTCCTACTTAGTAGTGGGATGTGATCAACATGAACTTCATCACAGGTTTACCTCAAACTCGCAGACAGTATGACTCCATTTGGGTGATTGTTGATAGGGTGTAACACCCAGGAAATTATATGACTTAAGTTAGAGCCTCACCTCATGAATAATGACTTAAAAATAATTAAAACGATGTTTCTAAATCTAAATTAATGCAATTTACTTGGTTTGGAAGAGTAAAAGTCTAAACGTCAAGAAATGACCGCGACATCTGAAAACTAGAGAAGAATGTGTTCTAGTGTGTCCTTAGGTTTTGGGCAGGTTTGGGAGTGTCTTATGATGGTATAATCTTATAAAAAGGTTTAAATTAGGTAAATATATGTTTATAGGGTCAAAATGTTTGAATATGACTCCCCGCGGCCACATTAACGGGCCCCGAGAAGGACCCCAACCTTGGCCAAGCAAGCTGCCAAGGCAGCATGCAAATTGTACTTGGAGGGAATAGGTCCGCGTCGCTGACTAGCTCCCCCAAGGAGCAAAAATTTAGTTCGCGATGCAGTCGTGTTGCGAACTCTACTGTCTCGAAATTTAATTCCAAATATCTTCAGGGAACAGCTTCGCGTCATGGATTTATTCCGCGATGAAAATGCAGAAATTCAGAAATTGATTTTTACTTCATTAAAGAGTCCAACAAAGTGAGGGGTATTTAGGGTACTTTAGGGGACGTGTATATAAGGATTTTTAAGTCAATTTACCTCAATTTTATCACTCAAACATAAAACACCAAAGATCAAAACCTAAAGTTCCTCCTTTTCTACTCTCTCTCTCTCTCTTCGCAAGAACTCCATTGAAGAAGATTGGAGCTTCAAGAAGAATACCAACTCTCCAAGGTTTCAACATGGATTTTCGTGATTAATTCGTCAATAAGGTATGGTTGGTTATCACTCTTGGGATTCCTTTCCCCAATAGGCCCTTTCAAGATGAATTTCAAAATCTCCAATTTCTAGGTTTCAATCCAGAAACGTGGGTCTGCTTTCTAAAGTGAAATTGGTGTTCTAAAATGATTTTGATTGATGTTATATGAAAAATTATGGATCAATCTATGTTGTATTGGTGGTTTCTTGAAGAATTTCCCATGAGACCCATGGTTCTCCTTTTTTCCTAATTCTAACCCTAGTTTGTGTTGGATATTGATTAAAGGCTATGAATTGAATGTGATATAATTTAATTCATGTTTGTATGATTATTATACCCTAGGTTACGTATAATTTCTATGAAATTAAGGTTGAGTCTTTGAATGAAGCCTTAAAGGCTATGAAGGGAATATGTCAATTGCTTATATTGATATTGATTATATTATTACTTCATGAATTACCTTGTATTATGTATTAGTTATGAATTTTTTGGTAATAGAAGTATGAATATCCCATGAAGGGCAAGAAGGTATGAAGGTTGGTTCTTCTTTGAACTCAAGTATGAAAGGTGAATTGCTTAGATTGTAATGATGCTATACCTAATGTGTCATTGTGGTGTTGATGACCTAGTTTCCTCATCCTTAACCCTCTTCACTTGAATTAGCTATGAACTATGTATGTATGTTATGGTATGATTGCTATATGATTGAAAGGTAGTCCTCATAATTATAATGTAATGTAAAGTGAAAGGTTTACTCACTTGCTAAGTATTTCTAAAGTGAAAGAATTGTTACTCATTTATGAACACATATGAGCTATTATGGTAAGATGTCTACATAAGAGTCTAGTAAAGGCTAATGTGAACTTATGTGATGACTAAAGATGATTACAAAAGGTAATTAGATGCTTATCACCGAAAGGGCATGTAAATTAGATGGGGGTCTCACATTTAGTAAGCCTGGCTCCCCACATGGGTTTCCACACGTTTAGCAAGTCTGGATTACCCATGGTATGTGTTGTCTCAGGAGATGGAAACTCTCACGTTTAGTAAGTTAGGGTTTCTAGAAACAATCTCCTTGACCCTTAACTATGTGCCCACATAGGACTCTAGTTTAGTGGATCCACCTAGATAGCTATGTACGAATGGTTACACCTTAGGCAAGTGTTAACCCACTCTTTTTGGTGTGGGAGTAGAACATCGGATTCCATGTAGCTCTCATGGTCTATGTCGGTTATTTCAATATTTCCCTAAAGTAAAAGTAAATAAAGGTATGAAAGGTGTGAACTCTTACTAGGGCTTTTTTAAGGGTTTCTACATAGTGTAAGGGAGGGTATGGGACTTCTCCTACACATTGCACTCGTGGGATCTTAAGAGATGGTTGTAGTAGTGTTCTCTTATGATTATGATGATTATGACTCATGTATGTTGAAGCTATATTAGGTATGATTATTATGAATATGCTAAGTTATGATGAAATATGATCTTATGAATGTATGCATGAAGTAGGTTGCTTAATGTGATACTTGGCTTTGAATAGGGTTATGGGGTTCTATTCTTTGCATTGCACTAGTATTGCTTGGGTTGTCTACATGCTAGGATGATATTATGTTGGTTTGGATTATGATGCTTACTTTTTGTGCATATTTGATTTACTTGGTAAAAATCATTTTTTGACTAAATGTCCTTTTATGCATGTTTCAGTGGTTTTTATGCATAGTAGCCATACTTAGTACGTGTGTTGTACTAACCCATATTTTCTCCCTTTTTCCCAAACATTTAGGTTCGGACCGTTGAGGATTCAAGCTTACTTCTCAAGACACTTGGAGTTGCTTCCCCAAGTTGGTGACTCCTCAAGTCCGAGGACAAGACCCTATGATCTTGCTTCTATGTTTAGTTCTTTGTTTATGTTGAAACACATTGTTCTACTTTCCTATTTCAAGACTTCTTATTGATGTAAGGGCTAAATCCCATTTTCAATATTTCTATGTTTAGATGGTACATTGTGACGAAGTTAGATTATGTTTTTCATATATGAAGTGAAGTTGAACTTCCAAAGTAAAATTTTTAAATTTTCCGTGATTTTATTTTATGATACATGTTTGACGAATGCTAAGGGCTTGTATAAGACCTCTTCGAGGTCGAATACGTAACGATTAGGGGGTGCTCTCGGGTGATTACAAACTTGGTATCAGAGCATAAGGTTGAGAATAATGTAGGATTTATGTCACAAGATACCACGTCGAGTAGAGTCTTGTTCATATGTGTGAAGTGCGCCCCACTTATGAATGATAGGCTACGAGATGCTTAGGAACTTTCACTCTTTTGCTATTCCATAGTCGTACCTAAGAGTCTTAACTCTATTTAGTCCTGTTCTTCTAATCATTCTCTTGTGCTTATAGGAAATGAATACAAGAAGGAACAATGCAAGGAGGGCTGGTGAGGAGAATGTGAATGAGGCGGTTCCTCCTCAAGCTCCTCAAAACCCTCAAGTTCATATTAAAGAATGGGCTATATCTAATATTGAGATAAGGTCGGCTATTCATAATTTGACTCAAGTGTTGGCCACTCAAGTTGCTAGGGATGTAAGGGTGCAAGTGAACCCTAATGCTAGCACTTCCGCTTCTAGGATAAGGGATTTTACAAGGACGAATCGCCCTACTTTATTTGGCTTTAAAGTGGAAGAGGATCCACAAGGGTTCATTGATGAAGTGTTTAAGGCTCTAGAGGTTAGGTGTGTGTCTTCTCAAGAAAAGGCAGAGTTAGCCGTCTATCAACTCAAATATGTGGCACAAGTGTGGTATGAACAATGGAAGGAGGGGAGATCTATTAGAGAGGGTCTGATAAGTTGGGCTACATTCAAGATGACTTTTTTTGATAGGTTTTTCCCCTTGGAACTAAGGGAGATAATGCAAGAATTCATCAATCTCCATCTAGGGGGTATGATTGTGAAGGAGTATGGCCTCAAGTTCACTCAATTGTCCAAGCATGCTCCTACTTTGGTGTCGGACTCTAGAGATACAATGAACAAATTTGTTATGGGGTATCCGATCTTGTGGTGAATGAATGTAGGTCGGCCATGCTAATCCCAAGCATGGACATTTCTCATCTTATGGTTCATGCCGAACAAATTGAGGAGCAAAAGCTTAAGCAAGTTGGTAGAGAATTGAAGAGGTCAAGGGCTGATGATGGAAATTCTTCTAAGGTTACGTTTGAAATCCAAGATAAGCCAAAGTTCAAAAAGAGGTTTTCCAACCAAGGTCCTCCTAACACTCTAAGGGTCAACAAAGGTAATGTATCTACCCCGAAGCCTCAAGAAGCAAGAGGTGGTGGTCCTTATGTTGAGAAGCCTATTTAGACCAAGTGTGGTCGAAAACATGAAGGCAAGTGCCTAGTTGGCACGGGTAATTGCTATGGTTGTGGTAAGAGCGGCCACATGAGGAAGGACTGCCTTATGCTAAAGGCTCAATGAAGGGAAAATACTCAAGCACAAGCAAGTGGCCTAAATCCCGATGCTCCTAAGAAGAATCACTTATATGCTCTCCAATCCCAAGGTGATCAAGAGAGCTCTCCAGATGTTGTGACCGGTATGCTACAAGTATTTTCAATTAATGTTTATGCATTGTTGGATCACGGTGCCACTTTGTCTTTTGTAACCCCTTTAGTGGCTATGAAGTTTGATATGCTTTCCGATATCTTAGATGAACCCTTTTCAATTTCTACCCCGATGGGTGATTCCATATTTGCTAAAAGAATTTATAGGGATTGTCCCATATCATTTCCCAATAGAGTCACTTTGGTTGATTTGGTGGAACTTGATATGTTAGACTTTGATGTTATATTCGAGATGGATTGGCTTCATGCTTGTTCTGCGTCCATAGATTGTAGGACCCGAATTCTGAAGTTTCAATTTCCTAATGAACCCATTTTAGAATGGAAAGGAGGAAATTCCATTCCTAGGGAAAGGATCATTTCATGTCTAAAAGCTTGTAAGTTGATTTCTAAGGGTTGTCTCTATCATATTGTGAGGGTCAAGGATCTAGAATCTGAGATTCCTCATTTGTAGTTGGTCCCCGTAGTGAAGGATTTTCCAGAAGTCTTTCTTGATGACTTACCCGAGATTCCTCTTGAACGGGAAATAGATTTTGGCATTGATTTATTGTCGGATATGCAACCCATTTTAATCTCTCCTTACCGGATGGCCCCGGTGCAGTTGAAGAAATTAAAAGCTCAACTCAAAGATTTGTTGGATAAGGGTTTCATCCAATCTAGTATATCTCCTTGGGGTGTACCGATGTTTTTTGTGTAGAAGAAGGCAGGATCTCTTCGTATGTGTATTGATTACCGACATTTAAATAAGGTGACTATAAGAACAAGTATCCACTCCCTAGGATTGATGACTTATTTGATCAACTTCAAGGAGCAATTTACTTTTCAAAAATTGAATTGAGGTCGGGTTATCACCAACTTAGGGTGGGAGGTGTTGATGTTCCGAAAACAGCCTTCCGAACAAGATATGGTCATTTTGAGTTCTTAGTGATGTCTTTTGGTCTTACAAATGCCCCGACGACTTTCATGGACCTTATGAATCGTGTGTTTAGATATTATCTAGACTCATTTGTTATTGTATTTATTGATGACATCTATACTCTAAAAGTGAGGATGACCATATGAATCATTTGAGGATAGTATTGCAAGTCCTCAAAGATCACCAACTCTATGCTAAGTTTAGCAAGTGCAAGTTTTGGTTTAGAACAGATTCTTTCCTTGGTCACATTGTTTCTAGTAAGGGTATATAAGTTTATCCAAAGAAAACCGATGTGGTCAAAAGTTGGTCTAGACCTCTAAGTCCTTCTGACATCCAAAGCTTTTTGGGTTTGGTCGGTTACTACCCGAGGTTTGTTGAGTGATTTTCATGTATTGCTTCTCCATTAACAGCTTTAACTCAAAATAAGTCCAAGTTCGAACGGTCAGAATCTTGTGAAAAGAGCTTCCAATTGTTGAAACATAAGCTCACCTCCGCTCCGATTTTGACCTTACCGGAGGGCACCGAATGGTTTGTAGTATATTGTGACGCTTCCCGAGTGAGTTTGGGTTGTGTCCTCATGCAGCATGGTAAGGTTATAGCTTATTCCTTGAGACAACTCAAGGAGCATAAGAAGAATTATACAACTCATTACCTTGAGCTAGCGGCCGTACTCTTTGATTTAAAGATTTGTAGACACTATCTCTATGGGGTACATGTGGATGTGTTTACTGACCACAAGAGTCTTCAATATGTTTTTAGCCAAAAATAATTGAATCTCTGACAAAGGAGGTGGTTGGAACTCTTAAAAGATTATGATATGGGTGTCCTTTACCACCCCAGAAAAGCAAATGTGGTTGCGGATGCTTAGAGTCGTGTATCTATGAGTAGTGTGTCACATGTGGAAGAAGAGAAAAGGGAGTTAGCCCATGATGTCTAAGCAACATCTTGACCCTATTTTTATGGAACTAAAAGAGTCGATTCTCAACAAAGCAATAGAAACTTTCTCTCAAGGAGAAGATGGGGTGCTTAGGAACCAAGGGAGGTTATGTGTGTCAGATGTGGATGGCCTAAGAGAGACAATCTTAGAGGAGGCTCATGGGTCCCGATACTTCATCCATCCGGGAGCCACCAAAATGTATCGTGACTTACATGAGATTTATTGGTGGAACGGAATGAAAAGAGACATAGCAAATTTTATGGCGAGGTGCTCAAATTACCAACAAGTCAAAGCCGAGCACCAAGGACCGGGGGGTCTAACTAAAGATATTGATACCCCCACTTGGTAGTGGGAAAAGGTCAATATGGACTTAGTGGTAGGTTTGCCTCGAACCCGTAGGCAACATGACTCCATTTGGGTCATTGTGGATAGATTGACTAAATCATCCCATTTCCTTCCCGTCAAGGCTTCTTATTCGGCAGAAGATTATGCTAAGTTGTACATTAAGGAGATTGTGAAGTTGAATGGGGCCCCATTATCGATTATTTCGGATAGAGGTGCCCAATTTACTTCCCATTTTTGGAGGTCTTTCCAAAGTGGGCCTGGTACTCAAGTGAAACTTAGTACCGCATTTCACCCTCAAACGGATGGTCAAGCGGAATGCACCATCCAAACCCTAGAGGACATGTTGAGAGCGTGTGTCATTGAGTTCAAAGGTAATTGGGATGACCACCTACCTTTGATATAAAATTTTCCTACAACAATAGCTACCACTCGAGTATTGCTATGGCACCCATTGAAGCACTTTATGGTAGAAGGTGTCGATCTCCGGTTGGGTGGTTTGATGTGGGTGAATTTGCTCTTCTTGGTCCCGAGGTAGTCTATGAGGCTACGGAAAAAGTTTGACTTATAAGGGATAGGTTGAAAATGGCTCATAGTCGGCAAAAGTCTTATGTCGATAATAGAAAAAGGGATCTTGAATTTGAAGTAGGTGATTGGGTCTACTTGAAGATCTCACCCATAAAAGGGGTAATGAGGTTTGGTAAGAAGGGGAAGCTTAGCCCCCGGTATGTTAGGGCCTTATAAGATCTTGAAGCGTGTCGGAAAGGGCACTTATGAGTTGAAATTGCCCATCGAATTGGCCCCGGTTCACCTGGTGTTCCATAAATTTATGTTAAATAAGTGTATAGGTGACCCGGTGTCCATTCTCCCTCTAGAAGGTTTAGGGGTGAATGAGAACCTTTCTTATGAAGAGGTTCCGGTCGAAATCTTAGATCATCAAGTTAAGAAGTTGAGTAATAAAGAGGTTGCCTCCGTAAAAGTCATACGGAGAAACCACCTAGTTAAGGGTGCAACATGGGAGGCCGAGGCCGACATGAAGTCCCGCTACCCTCATCTTTTTCCTCCTACTCCTAGCCAAAGTTGATGTGTGTGGTCTCTCTTAATTTGGTATAAATTGAAACTCATGTGTATTGATGATTATGACATGATTTCCTTGTATTTGCATATTTTTGTGAAAATTCCTTCTTAAGTTGTATTTTGAGTTTCCATGAATTTTGTTTCTCATGGCTGAAATTGCACCCATAGATGTTGTGTGATGTTGTCTTCATGAGAGTTGTAATGAGCATGCTTGATGTTGTCTTGTTAAAGAAATGTCTTGTTGATTGCTTAATATATATGTTGATGCTCATTGAATATGGAGAAGGTAGTTCCTCCTACACTTATGTGAAGTAAAGAGTTTTAAGCATAGTAATGTTGTGGGTTAAATTCCTAGATGGTGTTGTTGATGTGACTGATTGTTATGCTGCTAGTTTGAGTCATTGTCTCCCTAGAAAGTAGTCCAAGTGACATTCAGGGACGAATGTTCCTAAGGGGGATATTGTAACACCCCAGAAATTCTATGACTTAAGTTAGAGCCTTACCTCATGAACAATGACTTAAAAATAGTTAAAATGGTGTTTCCAAAACTAAATTAATGCAATTGACGTTGTTTGGAAGAGTAAAAGTCTAAACGTCAAGAAACGATTGCGACGTCCGAAAACTAGAGAAGAATGGTGTGTCCTTAGGTTTTGGGAAAGTTTGGGAGTGTCGTATGATAGTATAATCTTATAAAAAGGTTTAAATTAGCTAAATATATGTTTATAGGGTCGAAACGGTAGCATACCACTCCCCGGGGCCACCCGAAGGGGCCCCGAAGGGGCCCCGAAGAGGACCCCAGCCTTGGCCAAGCAAACTGCCAAGGCAGCATGCAAATTGCACTTGGAGGGAATAAGTCCGCGTCGTGGACTAGATCCTCCAAGGAGCAAAAGTTTAGTTCGCGATGCGATCGTGTCGCGGACTCAACTGTCTCGAAATTTAATTCCAAATATCTTCAGGGAATAGCTCCGCGTTGTGGACTTGTTCCGCGATGAAAATGCACAAATTTAGAAATCGATTTTTACTTCATTAAAGTGTCCAACTAAGTTAGTGGTATTTAGGGTACTTTAGGGGATGTGTATATAATGATTTTTAAGTCAATTTACCTCAGTTGTATCAATCAAACACGAAACCCCAAAGATAAAAACATAAAGTTCCTCCTTCTCTCTACTCTCTCTCTTCTCTAGAACTCCATTGAAGAAGATTGGAGCTTCAATAAAGAAGACCAACTCTCCAAGGTTTCAACTCCAATTTTCATGGTTAATTCGTCAATAAGGTATGGTTGCTTATCACTCTTGGGATTCCTTTCCCCAATAGGCCCCTTCAAGATGAATTTCAAAATCTCCAATTTCTAGGTTTCTATTTAAAAACGTGGGTCTTCTTTCTAAAGTGAAATTGATGTTATAAACTGACTTTGATTGATGTTATATGAACAATTATGAATGAATTTATGTCGTATTGGTGTTTTCTTGAAGAATTTCCCATGAGACTAATTTTTCTCCTTTTTTCCTAATTCTAACCCTAGTTTGTGTTGGATATTGATTGAAGGCCATGAATTGAATGTGATATTATGTAATTCATATTCTTAGGATTATTCTACCCTAGGTTATGTATAATTTCTATGAAATTAGGGTTGAATCTTTGAATGAAGCCTTCAAGGCTATGAAGGGATTATGTCAATTGCTTATATTGATGTTGATTATGTTATTACTTCATGAATTACCTTGTATTATGTATTAGTTATGAATTATTTGATAATTGAAGTATGAATGTCCCATGAAGGTCAAGAAGGTATAAAGGTTGGTTCTTCTTTAAACTCAAGTATGAAAGGTGAATTACTTAGATTGTAATGATGCTATACCTAATGTGTTGTTGTGGTGTTGATGACCTAGTCTCGTCATCCTTAACCCTCTACACTTGAATTAGCTATGAAGTATGTATGTATGTTATGGTATGATTGCTATATGATTGAAAGGTAGTCCTCATGATTATAATGTAATGTAAAGTAAAAGGTTTACTCACTTGCTAAGTATTTCTAAAGTGAAAGAATTGTTACTCATTTATGAACACATATGAGCTATTATGGTAAGATGTCTACATAAGAGTCTAGTAAAGGCTAATGTGAACTTATGTGATGACTAAAGATGATTACAAAAGGGAATTAGATGTTTAGCACTGAAAGGGCATTTAAATGAGATGGGGGTCTTACATTTATTTTGTCCGGCTCCCCACATGGGTTTCCTCACGTTTAGAAAGTCCGGATTACCCACGGTATGTGTTGTCTCATGAGATGGAATCCCCCAAATTTAGTATATTAGGGTTTCTAGAAGCAATCTTCTTGACCCTTAACTATGTGCCCACATAGGACTCTAGTTTAGTGGATCCACTTAGATAGCTATGTACGAATGGTTACACCTTAGGCAAGTGTTAACCGACTCTTTTCGATGCGGGAGTAGAACACCGGATTCCATGTAGCTCTCATGGTCTATGTCGGTTATTGCAATATTTCCCTAATGTAAAGGTAAATGAAGGTATGAAAGGTGTGAACTCTTACTAGGGCTTTCTTAAGGGTTTCTACATAGTGTAAGGGAGGGTATGGGACTTCTACTGCACATTGCACTTGTGGGATCCTAAGAGATGGTTGTAGTAGTGTTCTCTTTGAAATATCATGATTATGACTTATGTATGTTGAAGCTATGTTATGTATGATTATTATGAATATGGTAAGTTACGATGAAATATGATCTTATGAATATATGCATGAAGTAGGTTGCTTAATGTGATACTTGGCTTTGAATAGGGTTGTGGGGTTCTATTCTTTTTATTGCCCTAGTATTGCTTGGGTTATCTACATGCTGGGATGATTTTATGTTGGTTTGTACTATGATGCTTACTTTGTGTGCATATTGGATTTACTTGGTAAAAAGCATGTTTTCACTAAATGTCCTTTTATGCATATTTCAATGGTTTTTATGCATAGTAGCCATACTTAGTACGTGTGTTGTACTAACCCATATTTTCTCCCTTTTTCCCAAATATTTAGGTTCAGGCCGTTGAGGATTTAAGCTTACTTCTCAAGAGACTTGGAGTTGCTTCCCCAAATTGGTGAGTCCTCATGTTTGAGGACAAGACCCTATGATCTAGCTTCTATGTTTAGTTATTTGCTTATGTTGAAAGACATTGTTGTGCTTTCCTATTTCAAGACTTCATATTGATATAAGGGCTAAGTTACATTTTCCATACTTATATGTCTAGATGGTACATTGTGACGAAGTTAGATTCTGTTTTTCATATATGAAGTGAAGTTGAACTTCCAAAGTATAAGTTTTAAATTCTCCATGATTATATTCTATGATACATGTTATGACGAATGCTAAGGACTTGTATAAGACCTCTTCAAGGTCGAATACTTCAGTAATGATTAGGGGGTGCTCTCGGGTCGTTACATAGGGTTTCTAAGTCTTCTCTCTTTTTGGCGGTCAAGACTACAGATTCGATAGAGGATTTCGCCAAGATTTACATTAATGAGATCGTGAGGTTGCATGGGGTTCCTTTGTCTACTATCTTAAATAGAGGTCATCAGTTTAACCCTCATTTATGGAGGTCATTTCAGAAGGGTCTTGGTATTCAGGTTAACCTTAGCACAATATTTCATCAACAGACAAATGGTCAGGCAGTGTGTACCATTCATACCTTAGAGGACATGTTGAGAGCTTGTGTGATCGACTTCAAGGGTAGTTGGGATGATAACCTTCCTCTGATAAATTTCGCTTACAATAATAGTTACCATTCCAGCATTCAGATGGCCCCTTATGAGGCATTGTATGGGCATAAATGTAGATCTCCAGTTGGTTGGTTTGAAGTAGGGGAAGCAGCCTTGATAGGACCATATTCAGTTCTAGATGCTATGGAGAAAGTGCAACTCATTAGAGATAGACTTTGGACTGCCCAGAGTCGCCAGAAGTTTTATGCAGATGTAAGAAAGGGAACTAGAGTTCCAAGTTAATGATTGGTTTTTCCTAAAAGTGTCACCTATGAAGGGGGTGATGAGATTTGGCAAGAAAGGGAAGCTCAGTCCAAGATATGTAGGCCCTTATCGGATCTTGAAAAGGATTGGTAAAGTGGCTTATGAGTTAGAGTTGCCAGCAGATTTAGCAGCAGTGCATCCAGTCTTTCACATTTCACGTTTGAAGAAGTATGTGGGTGATCTAACATCCGTAGTGCCATTAGAGACTTTGGATGTAAAAGATAGCCTTTCTTATGAGGATGTACCAGTTGTGATTCTTGATCATCAAGTTAGAAGGTTGAGAAATAAAGAAGTTGCTCCAGTCAAGGTTTAGTGGAGGAGTCAGTCCGTAAAGGGAGCCACTTGGGAAGCAGAAGTGACCATGAAAGCCAAGTATCCTCACCTCTTTCCTTTTGATTTCACTCCAGCTTGAGGTTATAGTTCCTCTTCCGTTTTTCAGTCATTCATGTGTAAATTCAGTCTTAGGATCATGTTCCTTCAGTTTGTACTTGCATTTTCAGCATATTTGCTTGTTCTTGGAACTCAGTTCAGTCAGAAATTCAGTTCTCAGTGTTTAGTGGTAGGGATTACAGCCCTTTCCCGCTATTTCAGCTAGTTTAGTGTTCATTCGAGGATAAATGTTCTCAAGGGGGAGATAATGTAACACCCCATATAAGAAATAGACCAAAAATATAGATTTTGAGAAGTTGCAGGTGCAACCCACGGTTGCCATCCACGGACTGTAGGTCAGACCACGACCCATGCTGGTGGTTTGTGGTTCACCACTGCAACCCCTCCCCAACCTAGCTCAGAAAATCGGATAAGTCTCGACCCACGGTCTATGGTCTGTTTCGGTGGATCAATACTCTTTTACCCAGCCTCTGACACAAACTACAGTCGACCAGCACGGACCGTCGTTCAATCCACGGTCCGTAGGTCTGACCGTAAGTGAGGGTCAACTTCAGATGGTCATAACTCTTAGCACAAAAGGAATTATGCGTCCCATGACCTATGATATGATAGATAATTGAATCCTCTTTCCATATCCGATGAGTTTGCTAAAATGCAACCTCCGAGTAAAAAGTTATGGTTGTTTTAGTGAAGCCCTGTTAGGTAGAGTTGATGGATGACCCCAATCTACGGACCGTAGATTGAACTACGGCTCGTAGGTCCAATCTGTTGGTCACTCCGACAGCAATTAAGTCAGGGGTCTTTTGGTCTTTTCCAATTTCGTTGGACCCCTAAGATACATCGTTTAGACCCTAAATCATAAGGTTTTGGTCAGTTTAAGCCTAGAAACATAACTAGAACTTATCTAAGTCAAATCATTAATCAAAACTTAGAAAAATTAGAACACGAAGAGGAGAAAGAAGTCAAGAACCCTAGTTCAAGAACACAACAAGTTTCCTTCAGTTCCAGCCCCGAAATCAATAGATTTCTCCATAGAATTCATCACCACATATGTGGGATTTCACTAGTGGGTTCTTTTCGGCCATTAGGTCCCTAGAATTCAGCTAGTTTCTTGATTCCATGATTATGAACAGACCTAGGGCTTCTAGAATTTCAACAGATCATCATGAATTAGTTATTTAAATGTTCCAAATCAGATTATCGTCTTATTACTCAGTTTATTGCACAAATTTCAGAACCCTAGCTATGTATTTCTTTAGTTCTTGAATTACACATGCTATGTCAGATATTTCAGTATTCAGTTATACATGCCTCAGTTTATAAATCTATCATTATCAGATTAATTGTTACATTCTCATTTTTGCATGTTCAGTTTTGAGCTATCCAGTATTACAGATATTCAGTCATCATGTGTTAATCACTTAATCTATTGGGAGTAGCATAATACCGAGTTGGACTAGGGTTCAGTGTACCCATATAGTCCTAGAACTACGAGCCACGTAGGTGAAAGTACCCTCTATGGGCAATATCAATTAGTGATCACGCCAGCATGCCTCTACACCTTTGGTCGGGTGTATTGGGTCCTTTCGATGGGGCGTATACATCGGACTCCACATTTAGCTCATGTGATTTTATATCGGTTATTAGTAGCTCCCACTGTTCACTCAGATTCTATTGCATTGACCTCATTTACAGTACAATCTGTATTCAGTTTCTGCATGTTATAAATTTGGTCATTGCATTAAGTTAACTCAATATTCAACATCTATATCATGCTCAGATTATTTCATTGCTTTATTGCTTTGTTCAGTTATATGTTATTTCAGCTTTACTCTATCCTGTATACTCAGTACCTTTCAAGTACTGACGCATACGTGCGCTACATCTTCTCGTGATGTAGGTTCAATTTCTCAGCATCTACATCACACTTAGATCGGTTCCAGATATTCAGTTCAGCAGAATCAGTGGTGAGTCCACATTCTCCGAGGACAATAGTCATGAGTCTCTTTTCAGTATTATTTTTAGTCCTTTAGATTCAGTTTTGCTAGACTTAGATAGGGCCTGTCCCAGCATTTCTAGTCAGTTAGAGGCTATTTTCAGACATAGTTAGATTCAGCTTAGTATTAAGTTAATATCTTCTTTCTATTAAACTCATCAGTTTTCATTTATCTCAATTATAGTATATGGGTCTTCCCCATCCTTTTCATTTTATTTATGCTATAACTTCCGCATTAGTTTATTATCTTTTGTATGCTCATGATCATGCCAGTAGGGTTAGATTGGGATCACTTGTGGTCCTAGGTCTCATGTCCGAGTCTCGGTGGTAGTCTCGGGGTGTGAAAATGATCAAAACCTCAAGTAAAGGGTTTTAGCAGCTCATCACAAAAATAAAATAATCAAATTCAATTATCACTCCCATAGTTAGGTACAAAATGAGAATCAAAGATGAAAATCAATTGATAATATCCTTTCTTACAAAATCTCTCTCAAAATCTTGCTAAGAATCACTCACCAACCCCTTTGGTAGTCTTTTCTCTCTAAGTAGTTCCTTGCTCTCTTTTCTGAATCACTTTATCTCTCTAGCCAAAACTAATTTAAACAAGGTTGAAGTGTCACTGCGTATGAAAACTTGGTGAAGTAAGTCAGGTGTCACTAACAGATCGGCGAACCGCCGATTGTTCTTCATCTTGCCTTCATTGTTTGCTTTTTCTTGGTTTGGCTATTGTAACTTTAGAAGATCGAGGTCGGGATCGCCGACTGACTCCACAATTCGCCATATATCCTTTCATCACGCCTATCAGCACTTGGTAGAATCTTGTTTAGTACTTTTGGTGACCTAGTTGTCCTTCGCCAAATAGATCGGTGATACGCCGAGTATAGTTACTGCTCGCCGAATTCGCCCCCATTTTAGCTCCAGCATTCTGTAACTTTAGGCGGTATCTTGGCTAGTTGGTGATTCACCCAATGACATTTTGGCTTTTCACTGAATGACATCATCGATCATCAGGTCTTTATTTCTTCATTCCTTTAGCTTGCTTTGTTCATTTCTGCCCAATAATGTCCATACTTTGCCTCTAACTCCAAATACTTGAAACTCAAGGATTTTCATCAGTTATTGAAACAAAATATACATTTGAGGACACTAAATTTATCAAAATAAAGCCCTAGAACAGTCAAAATCATGGACTCATCAACACCTCCAACTTAAACTTTTGCTTGTCATCTAGTAAACTCAAGTTCAGCAGTTCAAAAAGGATGTCTCAAATAGTGCTACACAAACTCAATCATGACTGCACACAAAAAGACTTAACTTACTCATGCACGGATCAATTGTGCACTCAAAGATTCAAGTTGTGACTCACCTTTACCAAAGAATCTTAAGTTCACTATAGTTGCTTCAAATGCAAGTTCTAGCTCAACAAAGGTATTCAAATGCCATCACACAAAGAATGATTCCATATTCACTCAATTGTTCAATCAGTTAAAGTTCCGGAATCAAGATCCACACTCACACTTACAAAAAGAAAAACACAATGCATGATTTCACCCATATGTTTGCCCTTATTTTCCAATAGACCTTTGTTTCATCTCATTCAAGAACTATATGGTCTTTTCAAGGCTTTTAATGGGGCAAAGTGTAATGATATCGTCATTTAGGCTTATAGGCTGAAATCGTCATGAATTGTTGTGTGAATAATACCTTCTTTCCTTCTCTTTATCATTTTCATTCAAGCTCAAAAGTCACCTCTTATTCATCTTCCATGGACCGTTGGAAACCGCATTTTCTTTATATTTCCCCAACCGTATTTCACAATTTTTTTTGTGAAGGGGTTCCATTTTTCTCAAAGGATGGGCAAAAAGGGACTTCTTTGCATTTTCTTACTTTACCTTTTATTTTCACCACACCCCCAAATTAGGCTTTTGGCCTAAGGTGACTATTCACACAAACTACAAATCATGAGGATTATGGGTAATGGATCGACAAAAGGTCACAATGATATCGAGTTTCTTCCAAGAAAAGGTTAAGGCTTAAAGGGTGCTCAAAAGAGGTTCACACACTCAAAAGGTAAGACACAAAAGAGGTATAATTTCAAATTGGTTCACACTCTTTAAATTTGCCTAAAATCATTTCAAGAAATATGCATCACTTAGTCAACCAGACCAACGGGGGAAATTCTAGGTGTCATCACACATAGTTCACGGTAAGCTCATCACACAAGTTATTGACACCAATGTCAAACAAGTCTTCACACTTTCGCTAGTGTGCAATGTTCATCACAAGAGACTCAATTCAATACTTGGCTAGTCACGAAGAGATGCCAAGAGTTCACATACTGTCTATGCAACTTCAATAGGCCTCGTCGTAGCCGCACATTCATTAATGTTTGATTATGAGCACTATTCTAGTCATTGGTATTGATCAAAATCGGTACTCAAATTTGCAAGAGAACAACCACATTCCACACAAACAAGGGGTGTCAAAATGAGGAGGAGGTTCGCTAAGGATACTGAGTAATCTCCACACCTCCATCAAAAGCAGTCAGCATTATCCCCAATGTGGGTATAGAGCGAGAATTTACCGCAAATAAAACAAAATAGGAATAATAAATATAAAACTGAAAAGAAATGAAAACAATATAGTGTGTAAACAAGTAGAGCAAGGTAATGAGGAATCTTCACTAAATGCCCAGTTGGCGATAGGGTGAAACGGTCATCGAATGCTTCGGTGATGTGCCTAATATTCTTCCGATCGTCCTTAGTTCCAATAGACTGCACTCACAGAGAAGGCCAGTCTGTGAAGATGTAGGTGATCGCCGAATAGATCGGCGATCGGCATAATGTACTTAGAGCACCACCGGTCGATCCTTGAGGAACGTTGTCTACGTTGATTAGAAAGGCGAGGAAATTCGGGTCTCCTAAACACATCGACGATACATCGACTGGTGAAGGTGTCCCACTAAATGTTCCAGAGTCTCAGTCTCAAATTTTTAGATCCATAAGGCGAACCAAATCATGCTCGCCAAAATGGTTCGGTGACTCGCCAAGAAGACTTATGTCTTGTTCATGATCCTACTCCTGCAAAATCAACACACATTATTTAAAACACTAACACTTGGGTTGCCTCCCAAAAAGCGCCTTATTTAACGTCATGGCATGACATGGAAGTGCTCTCAAGCATTTTCGAAGTACACCACCCCAATCAAAGAAATCTCCTGGGATTCTCCAAAGTATAGTTTTAAGCGTTGCCCATTCACCTTAAATGCATGTACCTCTTGACCCTCAACTTCTATGACACCATTGGTGAATACTCTTGTCACTCTAAATGATCCTAACCATTTGGACTTTAGTTTTCCAGGAAAAAGTCTAAGTTGCGAGTTGTATAGTAACACCCAATCTCCCGCCTTAAACTCTCTTTTAAGTATGTTTTCATCGTGCCACTTCTTCATATTTTCCCTGTAGAGAGCTGAACTTTCATATGCTTTAAACCTGAATTAGTCCAATTCGTTTAACTGCCCTACTCTCTCTTTTAAAGTTTTTGTCTAGTTCAAATTCAGAGCTTTCAATGTCCACATTGCTTTGTGTTCTAACTCGACTGGTAGATGGCAAGACTTCCCAAAACCTAATTGATATGGAGACATACCGATTGGAGTTTTGTAAGCGGTGTGATATACCCATAGTGCATCATCAAGCTTTCGAGACCAATCAATCCTATTAGCATTCACTGTCTTTGTCACGATGCTCTTAATATCTCGGTTTGATACTTCAACTTGACCATTTGTTTGGGGATGATAAGGAGTTTCTACTTTGTGGTTCACCCCATACTTACTCAATGCAGCTGAGAATTAGTTATTGCAAAAATGGGAACCACCATCATTGATAATAGCTCGAGGAGTACCAAATCTAACAAAGATGTAGCATTTCAAAAATTGAGCCACACTTCTCCCCTCATTATTTGGAAATGCAACAGCTTCTACCCATTTAGAAGCATAATTTACAGCCACCAAGATATACTTATTACCAAAGGAACTCACACATAGGCCCATGAAATCGATTCCCCAAATATCAAATAGTTCGACTTCTAAAATGGGAGTAAGGGGTAACTTGTGTCTTTTAGATACTCCACCTTGATTCTGACATTGGGTGCATTTCTTCACAAATTCATGCGCGTCTTTGTAGAGAGATGGCTAGTAGTATCCACTTTGGAGGACTTTAGCGGTTGTACGCACACCGCTATGATGGCCCCCAACCAGTGAAGCATGACAAGCATGGAGAATTTCCACCCCTTCTTCTTCCGGAACACACCGTCTGATGTTATGATCCGCACATTCTCAAAACAAGTATGGTTCATCCCTAAAGTACTTTTTAACGCCAAACATGAACCTCTTTTGTTGGTAGAAGTTCAGCTCATCCGGCATTAATCTGCACACTATGTAATTGGCGAAATCTGCATACCAAGAAGTTTGTTTGAGAGTTATGGCAAGCACTTATTCATCGGGGAAGGAATCTTCTATCTCAACCTCAGGCATATCATTCTCCTTGCCCTCTAACCTAGATAAGTGGTCAGCCACCTGAATTTTGCAACCTCTTATATCTTTGACCTCAAAGTCAAATTCTTGCAATAGGAGAACCCATTGTATCACCCTTTATTTTGAATCCTTCTTTGCCATTAGGTAACGGAGTGCAGCATGATAAGCGTGAACAATTACTTTAGTGCCTAGCAAGTACGCCCAAAATTTCTCAAATGCATAGACCACCGCAAGCAACTCTTGTTCAGTCATGGTATAATTACGCTGAGCACTGTTTAGAGTCTTGCTTGCGCAATAAATTGGGTGAAAATGTTTATTGCATTTTTGTCCCAACACAACACCCAATGTCATTCCACTTGCATCACACATTACTTCAAAAGATTCTGAGCAATTAGGAGTGATAATGACTAGGGTTGATACTAATTTTTCCTTCAAAGACCGAAAATACATCATATAAGCATCATCAAAATGGAATTTCACTTCTTTCTCTAAGAGTAAAAGGTTGTGCAATCTTTGAGAAGTCTTTGATGAATTTCCGATCGAAACCGGCATGTCCTAAGAAACTACAAACCCCCTTTACCGAAATTGGTGGTGATAATTTCTCAATAAGTTAAACCTTTGCTCTATCAACCTCCATCCCCTTTTGTGACACCTTGTGACCAAGTACTATTCCTTCTTTAACCATGAAGTGACACTTTTCCCAGTTGAGTACCAAGTTCATTTCCACACATCTTTGGAGAAGTTGTCCTTAATGTACTAAGCATGTCTCGAAGGTATCACCCACAACTAAGAAGTCATCCATAAATACCTCAATTGAATCATCTACCATGTCTGCAAAAATCGATAGCATGAAATGTTGGAAGGTTGCAGGAGCATTGCATAACCCGAAAGGCATCCTTTTAAAGGCAAAAGTCCCATAGGGGCATGTGAAGCTAGTTTTCTCTTGGTCTTTCGGTGCGACGAAGATTTGGTTATAACCGGAATACCCATCAAAAAAGTAGTACCAACCCCTCTTTTATAGACTGTCAAGCATTTGATCCATGAACGGCATAGGAAAGTTATCTTTTTGAGTCCATGAATTTAACTTTCGATAATCCATGCATACTCTCCACACGGTCACCGACCTAGTCGACAAAAGTTCCCCCTTTTTATTTGGGACTACGGAGATACCTCCCTTTTTCGGCACACATTTCACCGGACTTACCCATTTGCTATCTGCAATAGGGTAGAACACACTTGCGTCCAACCACTTGATGATCTCCTTTTTTACCACTTCTTGCATTGGTGGGTTCAATCTCTTCTGATGCTCAACACTAGACTTACACTCATTATCAAGTTGGATTTTGTGAGTACAAATACCTAGAGAGATGCCCACTATATCAGCGATGGTCTATCCTATAGCATTTATATATTTTTGCAACACTTCAAGGAAAAGTTTCACCTACCATTCAAGCAAGTCAGCTGCAATGATCACCGGTAAAGTGTTATTTTCCCCCAAGAAAGCATATTGAAGAGGAGAGGGAAGTTCTTTCAATTCCACATTGGGTGGTACTTCTGTTGATGGCTTTGCGAGAGGACTCTCTCTATTTTTGAGTTCAATATCCAACTTGATTGGAGTCTTTGAATACCCACCAAAACCTGTCAAAGAAGCTACTACCCCCTCATACCCCTGAATTTTGGATTCATCATAATTAGTAAGTACGGATTCAAGGGGTTCATTCATGCACATCGAATGGCTTCACTAGTAACCGCTTCATCGATAATATCATCAGTAGACACCGCATGAATATCACTTGGGTGTTTCATGGATTTGCAAATATTGAAAGTTACCTCATCTTCATTGACCCGAACCATCAATTCTCCACTTTCAACATCCACCAATCCTCTTCTAGTAGCTAAGAATGGCCTTCCCAAAATAATGGGAATTTCAGCATCTATTTCCCAATCTAAAATAGCAAAATCAGTCGGAAAAATGAACTGATCGACCTTCACCACGATGTCATAAAGTATCCTCACAGGATGTTTGATTGAACGGTCTGCCATCACTAGTCTCATTGTGGTTGCTTTTGGTTCACCCAACCCAAGTTGTTTGTATATCGCATAGGGCATTAAGTCGACGTTTTCTCCTAGGTCGCATAAAGCTTTAGCAAATTGGAGCATGCCTATGGTACACAAAATGGTGAATGCCCCGGGATCTTCTCTCTTTTTTATTAGCTCCTTAGTCATAACTGCACTACCATTATGGGAAACTTTAACTGTCTTAAAATCTAAACTCCTCTTCTTCGTGACCAACTCTTTCATGAACTTGGTGTATCCCGTCATTTCCAACAATTCTTCCACAAGAGGGAGGTTGATTGATAGTGTCTTGACCACTAACAAGAATTTCTTGAACTTCTCATCTTCATTTATCTTCTTTAAACATTGGGGAAATGGTGGAGGTATTTTTGGTAAAGGTTGCATGAACTTTGGAAATTGAACATGTTGTTCCACTTTCTTTTGTGGTTCTTTGGCAAGGTTTTGATGCATAAGTAACTCTTGTTCCTGCATGCCTTTACCTTCTTCATGCTTTTAAGCATCTTCATTTCCCATCATATTTCCTATTGCCACCTTTCCTCTATGAGTAACCACAGACAACCCTCTATCGTCATCTTCCATCGTTATCTTTGGTTTCAACTGAGCTGATAATAAACTCAGTTGTCCTTCAAGTGTCTTGATAGCGTCGGCATCAGAGTTCACTTTACTGTTCAATGATGAAAAGTTATCTTTCATCCCTTTCAACAAATCATTCAAACCTTCAACTTTGTCAAGTATGCGTGACAACAAATCATTCACCCAGGGACTGCTTGCATTCCCTTTTGATTTTGGGCTTTCACTTGAGTGAGGATGGTTCTCCTCATAATCATCTTCCCTTCTCCAATAATCATTTTTCTCGGCCCAATCTTGATAGTATCTCCTTTGTTCTTCTCCCTTATAATAGTTCCAACCTTGATTTCCACCTCGATGTAGATAGCATGGGTTGAAACCCTCCTCATATCTCTTGGAGTTCCAACCTTGATTCTCCCCCGGCCTTGAGTAACCAGAAGAAGAACCATCCTCAACTTTAAACACTGCACATGGCCCTTTCATGTGCTCTTGTAGAACTTTAATTTTGGTCAACATCTTCTTGATGTTTTCATCCCTCTCTCTTTCTTTATCAAGTTTCTCTTGCGTTAATCTAAAATGAAATGGAGAGACTTGATCTTCCTTGGTGTACCACGCTTGGTTTATTCTAGTCAGGTCATTCAGAAGAATCAAAGCTACCTCAAATGATTGTAACATTATTCCTCCTCGTACCAATTGATCAGCCACTCCTTTATTAACCGAATCGAGACTCCGATAGAAATATTGAAGTAACAAATCGTTTGGTAGCCCATGAGTTAGGAATTTAAGTACGAGTGTCTTGAATCTCACCCACGTTTCATGGATGGGTTCCCCCTCCCGTCACTTGAAACTTTGAATTTTGTCTCTAAGTTTCATCATCCTTGATGGAGGAAAGAATCTTGTGTTAAATTCTATAACTAGCTCCTCCCATGATGTAATGGAATTGTTTGGTAACTCGGCTAACCACTTATTTGCTTCTCCTGTTAAGGACAGTGGAAATACCCGCAGCCGAATTGACTCTTGAGAAACATTTTTGAATGAAAATGGGCTGCAAACCTCTATAAAGTTTCTCATATGCCCATGCAGGTCTTCGTGATCTAGCCCTCCATATAATCTATGTATTTGGAGAAGATGAAGAGCTCTGCAAGTGACTTAAAACATCGCATTCTTATCAGTTTGTGGGATGCAAATTGCACGCATTCCATCTGATTGAGCTAGATTGTAGACACTATTGATGTCGTCTATACCATCTCGATGACCTGCTTGGTTGTCATTCATCTATTCTCCACTCATGTTCACTTCTAAGTAGTCCAACCAATACTTTCACAAGGCAGCAATAACTAATTCAACTACAGCCAACGATTTTGAGAGTGTCAAATCTTCAATTAAAGAATTCTAAGTAATGCTACTCCTCGGCATTGGCGCCATATTGATTAACATATCAAGGAATTTCATCCAATACTAAATGCCAACGATCGTTGGACAGTATAATAACCCAACTACGTGAGTTGGGGTCAATCCCACATAGAGTAGTACTTTCTTCAATTCAATAATCAAAGTACAATGACAACCTCTTCAATGAAACAATTCTAGCACAATTAGTGTTCAACTCTCAAATTTCAGGTTTTACCTATTAATCACGAATTTACACTTGAACATAAACAAGCAAAAAGTAGAGTAAAGCTTGGGGAATTGATCAGCCAATTATTGAATCTCAGCGAAGTAGATAAATGTTACTGCTCATAATGGGATAATTTATTGTGGGTACGGCGAATTATATATAAAGTAACTTTATCTCAAACAATTACCTTTTCTATGTTGAATTTTTTCAAACTTCAACACCAATATAATCAAAAGAAGCCCAGCTCTTTTCCCCCATCAAATTCACTCTTTCGAGATGAATATAAAGAATGGATCACTTGTTTCACTCTCTCGAGTTGAGACCAAGGAAACCTACTACTAAGGACTCTAAGATTGTCACCTTGGTCCCATACCTCTCTCTCAAGCAAGTGCACAACACTGAAATTGACACTCGAAGCCACACAATTCAACTTCAAAACAAAGCAACAACTTAGACCCACTTAAAATTAACACCATTCTTTGCAAATAACAAACACCCACTACATAAATTCAACAATTGACTTCATGATCAAAACCCCAAGTTAAGGGTTTTAGCCACTCATCTCAAAAATGAAAGAATCAAAATCAATTATAACTCCCATAGTTGGGTACAAAATGAGAATTAAAGATGAAAATCAATCGGTAATCTCCTCTCTTACAAAATCTTGCTAAGAATCGCTCACCAAACCCTTTGGTAGTCTTTCCTCTCTATGTAGTTCCTTCCTCTCTTTTCTGAATGAATTTCTCTCTCTAGCCAAAACTAATTTATACGAGGATGAAGTGTCACTACGTATGACTACTCGGTGAAGTAAGTTGGGTGTCGCTGACAGATCAGCGAACCACCAATTGTTCTTTATTTCGCCATTATTTTTCACTTTTTCTTGGTCTGACTACTGTAAATTTAGGCGATCCAGGTCAGGATCGCCGACTGACTCCGCGATTCGCCATTTAACCTACCACCTCACCCATCAGCACTTGCTTGAATCTTCTTTAGTACTTTTGGCAACCTGGTTGTCCTTCGCCGACTAGATCGATGATACGCCGAGTATAGTTGCTGCTCACCGAATTCACCCCCGTTTTAGCTCCAGCATTCTGTAACTTTAGGCGGTATCTTGGCGAGTTGGCGATTCGCCGAATGACATTTTGGATTTTTTTTTTGGGGTGCAGAATTCATCGGGGGTGCGGAATTCATATACTTTTATGAGATATTATTTTTGGTAGATGAGGAATATTTTTGGTAGGTGGTAGTGTGGTAGGTGAGGTATTAACTAGCCAGATTTTATTATAATGTTCTTTTTTCAAGGGTGTTAATCTTGATATCTCTTTAATATTATTTATGATATATTCTAGATATAACATATCTTGGGTTCTTTGGTACATATATAAATTTTTCTCCATTAATTTTTCTAATAGTTTTATATCTTCCATAGATTCTGTCCAATATCGTAAATATTCGTAGTTCATTTTAATCTGAATCTATTTCTAAATCATACCATTCTATTCTTTCGAGGTCAAAATCATGCAGGTTTATTTCATACCATT
Organism: Solanum gracilifrons; assembly: GCA_029582605.1. NCBI lineage: Eukaryota > Viridiplantae > Streptophyta > Magnoliopsida > Solanales > Solanaceae > Solanum > Solanum gracilifrons. The sequence continues at coordinate 100,206 of JAJOOH010001073.1, forward strand.
GTTGGTTTAATATATCCTCACATTCGTTATCATTAAATATTTTTTCCATATTATTCTTCTTAATTCAATTATTTCTATACCTTTAAGTATATATAAGATTAAAGTTTCATAGTTTTTTATTATTTCATCATGCTATGTAGTCATGTTCTTTATCATGCAGGTTTTTATTTTCAATTATTCCTTCCTATCATATTCATAATTGATTAAATTCATATTAGATTATTATGAACTAGATTATTCTTATCATGTTCTCCTGTTACTACTAGCATCGTACTTTAGCGAATATTTCCTTCTTATCAGCGCCTCAACTTTGTTTACTCCCCTAAACGACTTTCCTGGCCTACCGGTTTCAACATTAGGATGGCATAGTATAGAAGTTTTCTCCCGATTTTCAGTGTGCTAATAAACTAGAAATCATGATTCGAATAATTCTAATACATAATAACTAACATAAATTTATTCAATTATATATATGATATTCAAGAATATATGAAATTAGTTTTGCATATTTTTTGAACAATATACCTTTGCCTCTTGCTTATCCTTGATATCTGAGGGTTGCTCCATTAACTATTAAGTATTTAAATATTTGAGAGCGTGTTTTTTTTTTTTTATGAAAGTGCTTCGTTTATTCAAAGTCTGTCATTTATGTTACATCTTCCTTCCTTTATATAGAAAGGAAATCCTATCTACTGAACTTACAAATTATATCCTATCTTTACATTAATGTACAATAATGCACAATAATGCACTACTTCATGACTTTCTTACATAGTACTATTTACTTTATGACTTTTTTACACTACTACACCTACCGTTTTTACACTTGCCCCTAGTACTATTTACTAAATGACTTTTTTACACTACCACACCTAGTACTTTTAATATGCAGCCTACATTGTTGACTAATTTACGTTACACTTTCTTACAATAAGACTAATAATTTACAATAATAGTACTATTCACTATTTGCTTTTGGCTTTTTTGGTCAAATATATCTTCTTTGCCTTATCTCTTTAGTTGTCTTTATCTTCTTTGTCCTAACTTTATTCTAGCTGGACATCAGGAATCACATTGTATTCTCCATTACATTTTGAACATAGACGATCAGGGTATTTGTCTCCAATTAGCTTGTAATATCTTGTTAATAGTTCTGGCGAAATAAATCCTGCTTTGAGTGCTCTTGTCGTAGGTCTTTCTTCTGATTTTAATAATGATAAAATCCATCGCTGGACTTCATCCATATCTGCTTTCCTTAGTTCTCTTAAATTTGAATATATCATTAACTGGTCTCTAGAGTAGTAACTCCATATAGCATTTCCTTTCAAATAATTGTTTGTTAACTCTTGTATAATAGTTGATATACCAATTATTCTTTTATTGGCATAAAAACTTGGCATCTCTATTTTTTGTATTTCTTCTTGTTGTTCGATATCATCGGGTATAATCATATCTTTGGTTAATCCTATCTTAATAACTTGAATTGGAGGTTTTATCTCCTTGTATAATATCTCCGCTGGTGCTGTATAAAACTTTACATAAAATAAATTTCCTTTGGTAACTCTTTTATATGTGACGAATGCTTTGTGTAATTCTGGTATTCCACTTATCTCTTCTCCATCGTATGTATATACGGTATTTAATAGTCCATAATTGTAACATGTTCTTACTAAATTGGCGTTAGTTTTTGATTGTGCAATTAACTTGTTATAACGTTGTAATTTTTGGGTTAGGTAGTCTTAATTTGGTTCTTTGGCTGTAGTGGATCTAGGATTACGATTTAAATAGGTTTGGATTATGTATATATTTTCAATATAGGTTCTCGTAACATGGTTATATATTTTTTTCTCGTTTTGTAGGCTATCTGCATAGGTTGAGGTTTGGGGTTCTATAGCCAATGTGTTTTTTGGTGTTCTCGGAGTAAATGGTTTTTCATATAGCTGGTTTAAGTTTGTATTCTTGTGTTCTTTTTCACTAACTTGTTTGCTCGTATCTGCAGCTGTATTTAAACAAACATTATGGATTTTAAGGTGTTTCCCAAAGTCACCTTTTAGATCTGGATTTTTAAAGTCTTCCGATCGACTTAGGTACGCATTTTTATAGTCATGCTGCTGACTTCTTATTTGTTGTAGCTCTTTGTCAATATTTTCTACTTTTGTGCAAAGTAGGTTCATAGCTTTGGGTATTTCTTCTATAGTATTTTCTTTTTCAGTCTGTGTAGCTTTGTCTTGATAAGTAATCTGCAATAACATTCTTGTCAGTTTTTATCACTTCAATAGTAAATGTAAAATTTAATATATTTAATACCAATCTTCTCATTTCTTTCGTAGTTACCGAGTCTTGTATTTTTCTTGTTAGCCACCATTTTACTTGTGTATTATCGGTCCTTATAATAAATTTGTTATATACAATATATGGTTCAAATGATAGTAAACATTTATATACTGAATATAATTCTTTCCTATTTATTTCCCATCTTATTTTTGTATTAGTAAACGTTCCTGAATAATATCTACAATGATTTTCTATTTTTTCTTTATCATACCTATATTTTAAGACTCCTCCATAACTTTTTTCACTGGCGTCTGATTCTACTATATAAGTAAATCTTTTGTTTTCATCGGAAAAATATAGTTTAGGTAGGTTCTTACATAATAGTTTTAAATTTTGTATTTGTGTTTGTTCTTTTTTATCAAACTGGTATTCTATATCTTTCTTTAATTTTTGTTGTAATAGTTTTAAATTCTTTGCTAATTTTGGTATGTATTCTCTTACTTGATTTACTAGTCCTAGAAATGATTGTAATTTGTTTTTTGTATCTAGTTGTTCATTTGAGTTAATTATTTTTTATACTATGTGTGTTTGCATTTTTATTCCATTTTTATCTTTTTGAATTCCTAAAAATTCTATTTGTTTTTTCATTATGTCTGCTTTGTTTTTATTTAGACTTATGCCTGAATATTCTATAATATGTATAAATTTTTCTAATAATCTTATAAGTTCATCTTGTGTTTTGGAATATAGTAATATATCATCAATATATACTACACAATTTTCTAATAGTTATCCATAAAGTGTTGATATATACCTGGTGCATTTTTATATCCAAATGGTAATACATTCCATTCATAAAATTCTTGTGGTACTGTAAATGTTGTAAGTTTTTTAGATTCCTCTTCTAACTTTAAGTGGTAAAATCCTGATTTGCAGTCAAATTTACTAAAGTAATTATATCCTTGTA